>JBCNJP010000023.1:94337113-94514883 GCA_039602395.1 Deinandra increscens subsp. villosa | reverse complement strand
ATAAACGATAATTCGAATATTGAGATCGCGTAAAAGCCAAAAATCACTTTATTTTTTGTTTTAAGCAAATCTTATAACTTAAAATTTTACAAATGTATTAATTTGCTTTCAAAAATCATTATGAAATGTTTCGAACATTATTTAAATGTATAATTTAGAAAAAAAATTCCGATAAGTATTAAACTAAAATTCATTTCATTTGACGAGTTTAGATTTGGTTCGGGTTTTATACACGGGTCGGACACGGATGTTACACAAACTGGCCGTATGGATCTTGTTTGGGTTGTTTGGGTCCAAACTTGCCATATGCTTTTGTTACTTTATACTAATTCTCTTAATTTATATTTATAAATATTTTTAAAATTATTTGCAATACCCAATAATAAAGTTGATGTAATAATAATATTAAGACTAAGTTTGAAATTTTATTAAAAATTAGAATTTTAAAATGATTAAGGTTTTTAATTAGAAATATTTATAAATATCTTTGAATTTATTATTATATATAACAATGAAATTTGGTTGGTGAATATTAGGCTTTTTGTTTCTCATATTTAGCCACAAAACTTTGGGGTTTTGACAGTTTCTACCCTTTAAACTTTAATTTTTTTAACGAAATAGTAAACTTTTGGTTTTTATAGCTTAGTCACATATGTTTCATACTCTTACGTTTTGTACCCTTTACTTTTAAAGTTTCTTTTGTTTTAAGTTTTGTTGTCTTCTACTTTGGCCACGAAACTTTTAACTTTTCTACTTTCGTTTTTAGTATATTTTTATAGTTTTATACTTTCACTACAAGACTTTTAGACTTTTACGTTTTACACCCCATAACTTTTTAACCCTCTAACTTTCAAAGTTTTTTTGTTTTAAGTTTTGTTGTCTTCTACTTTGGCCACGAAACTTTTAACTTTTACACTTTTGTTTTTGTATACTTTTATAGTTTTATACTTTCACCGCGAGACTTTTAGACTTTTATGTTTTATACCCTTAAACTTAGTATATTTTTATAGTTTTATACTTTCACCACGAAACTTTTAGAATTATACGTCCTTAACATTTTAACCCTCTAATTTTTAAAGTTTTATTTTTGTTTTCTACTTTTGCCACGAAACTTTTAACTTTTCTACTCTCGCTTTTAGTATACTTCTATAGTTTTATACTTTCACCACGAGACTTTTAAACTTTTACGTTTTATACCACTTAACTTTTTCAATTTCGTCAGTATACAAATTCAACCCCGCAGCAACGCGCGGGGTGGTAAACATCTCGTTTATAATACATAACTAAGGTGATTATTTTTTAATAAAATTTCAAATTTAGTCTTAGTGTTATTATCGCATCATCTTTATTATCGGGTATTGTAAATAAATTTAAAAATATATATAAATATAAATTAGTAAAATAAAATAGAAAAAAAGAGAAGCAAAACCTACGGCCAGTTTAGACCCAAACGACTCCAAAAAGACCCATACAGCGAGTTTGGGTACAAACGACCGTATGAAAGTTGTGTTCATATCAATTTTGGACGTGTGTATAACAACTCTCCTTTATTGTAGTAAAAGTATTTTAATAATTCTATTAATAATAAATCCTACTCGATCATTCTTAATAACGAGATGTTAACCCCCCGCGCGTTGCTGCGGGGTTGAATTTGTATACTGAACGAAAGTAAAAAAAGTTAAGTGGTATAAAACGTAAAAGTTTAAAAGTCTCGTGGTGAAAGTATAAAACTATAAAAGTATATTAAAAACGGAAGTAAAAAAGTTAAAAGTTTCGTGCCCAAAGTAGATGAAAAAAAAACTTAAAACAAAAAAAAAAAACTTTAAAAGTTTGAGGGTTAAAAAAATTAAGGAGTATAAAATATAAAAGTCTAAAAGTCTTGTGGTGAAAGTATAAAACTATAAAAATATACTAAGTTAATGGTATAAAACGTAAAAGTCTAAAAGTCTTGTAGTGAAAGTATAAAACTATAAAAGTATATTAAAAACGAAAGTATAAAAGTTAAAAGTTTCATGGCCAAAGTAGAAGACAACAAAACTTAAAACAAAAAAAAAGTTTAAAAGTTAGAGGGTAAAAAAGTTAAGGGATATAAAACGTAAAAGTCTAAAAGTCTTGTAGTGAAAGTATAAAACTAT
Source organism: Deinandra increscens subsp. villosa (assembly GCA_039602395.1). Taxonomy (NCBI): domain Eukaryota; kingdom Viridiplantae; phylum Streptophyta; class Magnoliopsida; order Asterales; family Asteraceae; genus Deinandra; species Deinandra increscens. Next base: position 94,512,748 of record JBCNJP010000023.1, on the reverse strand, counting down.
AAAAATAAACTAAAAACGAAAAAGTTTCGTGGCCAAAATAGATGACAACAAAACTTAAAATAAAAATAAAAACTTTAAAAGTTAAATGGTACAAACGTAAGAGTATGAAACATTTGTGACCAAACTATGAAAACTAAAAGTTTACTATTTCGTTAAAAAGAAAAAAAAACAAATCGTAAAATTTTAGGGGTAGAAAGCGTCAAAATTTTAGGGGTAGAAAGCGTCAAAACATCAAAGTCACCTGGCCAAAGTTTGAAAAACCAAAAGTATACTATTCATCTATGAAATTTGATTGTATAATATAATAATAAAACTATAAAAAGTATATTAAAAACAAAGGTATAAAAGTTAAGGGGTATAAAACGTAAAACTCTTAAAGTCACGTTTTTAAAGTAATAAATTAAAAAGTAATAATGACCAAAGTATATAACAATTACATGGACCAAAAGTGTAAAAATAAGAAAATATTATGGCTAAAGTAAAAAAAACTAAAAATTGACATGAAACAAAAGTGTAAAAATAAGAAAATATTGTGGCCAAAGTAAAAGAAACTAAAAAATCACTATTAATCACCAAATTTCATTGTATATAACGAGATGTTAACCCCCCGCGCGTTGCTGCGGGGTTGAATTTGTATACTGAACGAAAGTAAAAAAAAGTTAAGTGGTATAAAACGTAAAAGTTTAAAAGTCTCGTGGTGAAAGTATAAAACTATAAAAGTATATTAAAAGCGGAAGTAAAAAAGTTAAAAGTTTCGTGCCCAAAGTAGATGAAAAAAAAAACTTAAAACAAAAAAAAAAACTTTAAAAGTTTGAGGGTTCAAAAAATTAAAAAGTATAAAATGTAAAAGTCTAAAAGTCTTGTGGTGAAAGTATAAAACTATAAAAATATACTAAGTTAATGGTATAAAACGTAAAAGTCTAAAAGTCTTGTGGTGAAAGTATCAAACTATAAAAGTATATTAAAAACGAAAGTATAAAAGTTAAAAGTTTCGTGGCCAAAGTAAAAGACAACAAAACTTAAAACAAAAAAAAGTTTAAAAGTTAGAGGGTAAAAAAGTTATGGGATATAAAACGTAAAAGTCTAAAAGTCTTGTAGTGAAAATATAAAACTATAAAAATAAACTAAAAACGAAAGTAGAAAAGTTAAAAGTTTCGTGGCCAAAATAGATGACAACAAAACTTAAAATAAAAATAAAAACTTTAAAAGTTAAATGGTACAAACGTAAGAGTATGAAACATTTGTGACCAAACTATGAAAACTAAAAGTTTACTATTTCGTTAAAAAGAAAAAAAAACAAATCGTAAAATTTTAGGGGTAGAAAGCGTCAAAATTTTAGGGGTAGAAAGCGTCAAAACATCAAAGTCACTTGGCCAAAGTTTGAAAAACCAAAAGTATACTATTCATCTATGAAATTTGATTGTATAATATAATAATAAAACTATAAAAAGTATATTAAAAACAAAGGTATAAAAGTTAAGGGGTATAAAACGTAAAACTCTTAAAGTCACGTTTTTAAAGTAATAAATTAAAAAGTAATAATGACCAAAGTATAAAAAAATTACATGGACCAAAAGTGTAAAAATAAGAAAATATTATGACTAAAGTAAAAAAAAACTAAAAATTGACATGAAACAAAAGTGTAAAAATAAGAAAATATTGTGGCCAAAGTAAAAGAAACTAAAAAAATCACTATTAATCACCAAATTTCATTGTATATAACGAGATGTTAACCCCCGCGCGTTGTTGCGGGGTTGAATTTGTATACTGAACGAAAGTAAAAAAAGTTAAGTGGTATAAAACGTAAAAGTTTAAAAGTCTCGTGGTGAAAGTATAAAACTATAAAAGTATATTAAAAGCGGAAGTAAAAAAGTTAAAAGTTTCGTGCCCAAAGTAGATGAAAAAAAAACTTAAAACAAAAAAAAAACTTTAAAAGTTTGAGGGTTAAAAAAATTAAGGAGTATAAAATGTAAAAGTCTAAAAGTCTTGTGGTGAAAGTATAAAACTATAAAAATATACTAAGTTAATGGTATAAAATGTAAAAGTTTAAAAGTCTTGTAGTGAAAGTATAAAACTATAAAAATATATTAAAAACGAAAGTATAAAAGTTAAAAGTTTCGTGGCCAAAGTAGAAGACAACAAAACTTAAAACAAAAAAAAGTTTATAAGTTAGAGGGTAAAAAGGTTAAGGAATATAAAACGTAAAAGTCTAAAAGTCTTGTAGTGAAAGTATAAAACTATAAAAATATACTAAAAACGAAAGTAGAAAAGTTAAAAGTTTCGTGGCCAAAATAGATGACAACAAAACTTAAAATAAAAATAAAAACTTTAAAAGTTAAATGGTACAAACGTAAGAGTATGAAACATTTGTGACCAAACTATGAAAACTAAAAGTTTACTATTTCGTTAAAAAGAAAAAAAAAACAAATCATAAAATTTTAGGGGTAGAAAGCGTCAAAGCATCAAAGTCACCTGGCCGAAGTTTGAAAAACCAAAAGTATACTATTCATCTATGAAATTTGATTGTATAATATAATAATAAAACTATAAAAAGTATATTAAAAACAAAGGTATAAAAGTTAAGGTGTATAAAACGTAAAACTCTTAAAGTCACGTTTTTAAAGTAATAAATTAAAAAGTAATAATGATCAAAGTATAAAAAAATTACATGGACCAAAAGTGTAAAAATAAGAAAATATTATGGCTAAAGTAAAAAAAAACTAAAAATTGACATGAAACAAAAGTGTAAAAATAAGAAAATATTGTGGCCAAAGTAAACGAAACTAAAAAATCACTATTAATCACCAAATTTCATTGTATATAACGAGATGTTAACCCACCGCGCGTTGCTGCGGGGTTGAATTTGTATACTGAACGAAAGTAAAAAAAGTTAAGTGGTATAAAACGTAAAAGTTTAAAAGTCTCGTGGTGAAAGTATAAAACTATAAAAGTATATTAAAAGCGGAAGTAAAAAAGTTAAAAGTTTCGTGCCCAAAGTAGATGAAAAAAATAACTTAAAACAAAAAAAAAACTTTAAAAGTTTGAGGGTTAAAAAAATTAAGGAGTATAAAATGTAAAAGTCTAAAAGTTTTGTGGTGAAAGTATAAAACTATAAAAATATACTAAGTTAATGGTATAAAACGTAAAAGTCTAAAAGTCTTGTGGTGAAAGTATAAAACTATAAAAGTATATTAAAAACGAAAGTATAAAAGTTAAAAGTTTTGTGGTCAAAGTAGAAGACAACAAAACTTAAAACAAAAAAAAGTTTAAAAGTTAGAGGGTAAAAAAGTTAAGGGATATAAAACGTAAAAGTCTAAAAGTCTTGTAGTGAAAGTATAAAACTATAAAAATAAACTAAAAACGAAAGTAGAAAATGTAACACCCCAAAATTTCATAACTCGAATTCTGTACGTGTGCTATATGTGTAAGTAGCTAAAACATATATTGATATGGTTTATGGATTGATAAATGGGTAAAAGGAAATGAATTTCAATGCTATACGTGTTTATGTTATGATATATGTGTCAGATAGCTAAACGTGACAAAACGTATGAAAAATGCATGTTTACCCATTAAATTGATAAAAGGTAGTGTTATATAAACAATACACGTGTTAGTTGATAAAATGTGATAGATACGTGTCTTTGTAACAAGAATAATTGATATATGTGATATCAAAATGAAATGCGTATTTAGAAGTTGATATGATAAGCATAACTGACAACCGGAAGAAAAATACGTGTATACGATTGTATTATGTTAAGTATATACATATATCTATTCTAAATGCTTAAATAAATGTGAAATATTCATTTGATGAATATATATGGAGGAATACATGTTAGAGTAGTTAAACATGTGAAAAATAAACAAGAACGTATCCTTACGTTGAAATAATAATTAAAAATGAAGAAATACATAACGTATACGAGTATTATACGTATTTATATGAACCCGAGGCTTAGGAGTTATTATAAATGTGTCCTAAGATGATTTGGAGCATGAAATGATAAGTATGTGAAAGTAGAAGGGCTTAAATGTAAATTGATGAAAATATATAAATATATATATTTAAATATACGAAAGTATATAAACCTTATCAAAGGTATCCCGAGCTCTAAAGACATTAGAATTATGTCCCATAATGTTTTGATACATAAAATGATAAAGAAATAAAAGTATGAGGGGCTAAAGTGTAAAATTATGAAATATATATACATATAAAGAAATATATATATATACGTATGTATACGTATATCATCGAGCATGTCCCGAGCCTTATAAACTTTTATAAATATGCCCCATAATGTTTTAGTACATAAAATAACAGTTTGGTAGAAATCTGGGGGCTAAAATGTAAATAAAAAGCTAAGGGACCAAAACTGCCAAACTGGCAAAGTTGTCAGGCGTATCGCGCGGCCCTCCCCTCTCCCTGGCGCGATACGCGAGACATGGGTGACCAGAATCATGACAGCAACGCAAAAATTCGACTTGCAGCCCAAGAACTTGACCAATTGACCTCCGTACATGTCGATTTCGCTCATGAGTCACTTAGGGACGTGTTAGTAGGTTGAGGCGCACCTAAAGCTATAAAATAGGAGCTCGATTTCACCGTTTAAACTCGCCAATTCACTGAATCAAACCCCAAAAACCCTAAAAACGAGCCAGAACTTCATCGGAGCAATACGAGCAATCAGAGAAGAGTTAGAAGCCGAAATTCTGCAGTCAACCCTTATTTGGTATGCTTAACAATAACCTCTTTCAGTTTTTGATTATATTGCTTCTAAGTATGATTTCTAAAAATGTATAAAAACTAGGGTTCTTGAGCTTGTTTTGCCAAAATCGGGTGATCGGGTGGGAATTAGGGTCTGAATTTTTGTAGGTAATCCTAATTTAATGTATTTTAAGAAAGCCCTAAGTTTATTTCACAATTGGAAAAGGTTTGGTTAAGGTTTTGTAAACGGGTCAAAATTAGGGTTTTCATGTCGTTGTTGTGCCCAAATCGAGTAAACGGTTTTGAATTAAGCTTTGCCATTTTAAAGGATATTATAAAATGTTATAATGGATAATATCCTAAGTTGTTTTGAATTAAAAATGAGTTTTGATAATAAAACGAGAAATTCCTGAAATTAGGGTTTCTAAATTTGGATATTTAATATAAAATAATCCGGAGGGTTTGGGGACTTGAATTTTGATACGGTAACATGTTTATACATATAATAAGTATATATGAAGTTAAAATGAATAAATAATGAAGTATTGAAAATACCGAGTTAATCGGATATTAGAAGTTCGTGCGGACCGGAAGGGTAGGCGCCTGTACACTGGGGGTTCTGGCATAGCGGGGGTGTCGCCATCTCATCTGGGCAATGGCATCCCAACACTGGGCGACCCCGGAGTGAGTGTCTACTTATAGGAATGCACGTCTTCATAATTATCAATAAAAGCAGATAATATGCCTCCAGGGGCATTTTGGTCATTTTGACCCTTAAAAAGTATATGAACTTAATAATATACATTATTAAGTAGATAAGGTGTTAATATAAACATAAGAAGTGTTTATTATATAAAACATTGCGTTAACGTCATACAATACGCAATTAGGTTAATTGGAAAGCTTATCGGAAGTATTGCCTGAATAACCGCTTAAGAGAATAAGGTGAGTTCTATGAGCCCACTCTTTAAATGTTTTAAATGTTTTACTGTTTTCGGGCTGATATACATACAAATGCTGTGAAAATATCTTCAAATGGTTTATAACTGAAATATTACATGTTAGAACTATTAAAAGGTTTTTGATTTATATATACGTGAAAGATTATGAAAATGTTATGATAATGATTTCTGATAAAATGTTTTATAGTATTAAACTGTTAAATGATTGTTGAATTAAAGTATAAGTGAAAAGGTTATGATAGTATTTACGGGAGAAATGTCGTAAACTCCTAAATTACTTTAGAAATGTTATATATGAGAAATGTTAAGGAAATATGTTTAAATGCCTTTTACATGTTTTGTGCCGATACACATACGTGAAATGTTTTAAGGCCTATAACTGTTTGAATGATGATTACCTGTTATAAACTGTTCACGGGAAAGTTATAATAAACGGGTAATGTAAAGGATGAAACTTTTATATAAAGTTTTAAGAAACGGAAAATGTGAATGTTTGGTCTAATCTTGCGTATGTGAATATGTGTCGGGTAAATATGATCTTATTAGCCTTGTTGTGATTGTAAGATGTAATCTATACTGGAACAATCCTATATCATATCTGTTTGTATTTAAGGTGTGGTGGATACGCTGCTGGTACATCCTATATATATACACCCGTAATACAATAGGAAATGTTATAGGCCCAGTCCAGTGTAGGTTTCACTGTGATTTAACAAGACCCATAACATTATATTTATGAAACGCTTATTTCCATATACGGATAATGGACCGGTGTTGAAAAGGTTATGAGTCCAAATACAGAGGTTATTAAATGGACTTTTGAAAATGTTAAAAAATGTTTTATTCTAAGCGGATATTGTCTAGAGAAAAGGAAGACTGTGGTTGTACAACTAGAAGTGGGGAACGACGGTTCTCCGGGGTAGCGGCGGCTGCTTACTTAGAAAAGGTATTCGGGTGGCGACGGTTGCCCGAGGAACTAACGTGGTTCCAATAGACAATGCTTAGTAAGTAAATGAATGACTGCTTATAATATTTCGTATAACTCTTTTATGTTTTATACTTAATAGTTATTTGCACAAGAGAGGGTCTGGGAGACCCAGAGTGCTTAAAGTGGTAAACGGTTTAAAAGTTATGTTTTGATATAACACTGTTATGTTTATACCTGTTGAAAGGCTAATCGGTTAAAAGGTTTAACGGTTAATCGGGTAAATGGTTAACTGGAGAAATGGTTAAATGATTAACTGAATGAATGTTGGTATAACTCTGTTTTATGCCTGATAAATGTTTAAAGGTTATATTTTGGTATAATACTTATATATGATAAATGTTTAATGAATAATGGTTTTAAAATTATAGTATAATTCTGTTATGTTTTATACTTGATAAATGTTTGTAAAAAGGGGGCCGTTAGGCCCAAGCGTTGGGATAAACTTTCAAGGTAAAGGTAACACTTTTTGAAAAATGTAGAACTCACCAGCGTAAGCTGACCTTTCCAAAAATATGTGTATGTCAGGTGATGACAATGGTTAAGGTAGCAAGGAAAGGACGCTGGTGAGAACAGATTAGATGGGCAAGCTATCAGGAAAGGACTCGGTAGTAGACTGGCAATAGACATAGATAAGACCTAATCATTAGATTATGTTGAATATTCCTTACTGTTGTACTTGGCATATATATATATAAATGAAAAGTTTTTAATTTCCGCTGCTTAGTTATCTCTGTTGTACCATGTGTTTATGAGTAAATCCGACACGTGACCCCTCCTGGAGCCAAGACTGGGAGTGGGCGTCACATTTCATCTCTAACATTTCACTTGCTATAATAGCATCTAATAAAATTAAATTAGAATTACTCACATCCCTTATAGAAATTAAATAAACCACTACGTGTTACCTTTTAAGATTTAGTCTTTCCTTCTTTCTGATGACCCGAGCTTCCTCCCGTTTCACCTATAGTTATAACATTGATTAATTCACCACACCACAATCATTAAGTTCAATTCACCATTCTAAACTCATAGTCCACGCAAATTTACATTCCATTGCCTAACCAAGTTCTTAAATTCAACATTTACACATTTTCACCCTCATTCAAGCATTTCATCGAACACCTTAGATGCATACATTGTGTTCTTCATGATAAATAGCCTACATGCTTTCATCCTACCCACATATCATCATAATTCATCAAATTTCAGCTTTTGAACTAAATAAACACTTTTAACAAGTCTACTAACATACATGAGACTCAATTAATCAACCCAAATCACCCCCCCCCATGGGCATCGATTTCTATGAAGTGGGGTGTAAACCCACCACAATTTCTACTAATCACACACAAAAATCAGTCATGCAACGCAAGATTTAACTTCATCTAGTCTCATAAACACATATAAACTCAGATTTCATCATCAGTTTAGCCTCTAGATGAAACCCATAAAATCACCCTATCATAAAACACACTTACTTCACAAGAATTACCAAGATCTAAGATGGAAATCGTGATGTAAGAAGCCTCCCAAGCCTGAATTCGACTTCCTAATTTCATTAGTGAATATGTCAAAGTAGAAAGAAAAAAAAACAACTTTAAAATATAAAGAGCATAAAATGTAAAAACGTGAAACTAATGTGACACAAATGAGAAACTAATAAAGTGCACTATTCATTCTAATTCCTATTGTATTATATATAATACTAGGTTAGTAACCCGTGTAATACACGGGTTGAATATTAGGTTCATAAGATGAGATAAATAAAATAAAAAATCAGTTATATAATTATAAAAAGCAAAAGAAACATTGTAAAGACATGAAGAAAACCCAATCAATATAAAACTAAATAACATAACAATATCCAAAAAAATACATTGTTACAAATATTATTGTTCATAAACGTTCAAATATTTCTGTGTACACAACATTTGGTGTTTTGTTTGTAACTTTGCCATCCTTATCTAAAATTAGGAGCTTTAATCCTTCTCTGCTCTTAACTCTGGATAATGCGACATACAATTGACCATGTGAAAAGACTGGTTCTCTCAGATACACTCCAACTTTAGAAAGTGATTGTCCTTGACTCTTATTAACTGTCATCGCAAAACATACAGCAAGGGGAAATTGTCTTCTTCTAAATTTGAAAGGAATCTTCTTGTCAGAAGGTGTCAAACTAATTCTAGGGATTAAAGTGCGAGTCCCAATATTAGTTCCAGAAATTACCTCAGCTTCTATAACACGAGCACCCAATCTAACCACCTGTAGTCTCGTTCCATTACACAATCCATTTTTCTGGTCAATGTTTCTTAATAACATAACTGGAACACCGACTTTTAGGACTAACTTATGGTTTGGCAACCCTGATAATTTAAGTCCGTTTAAAACATCAGGTGAGTATAAACCTGCATCAAAGTTATCATTAAGATACTCTGATTGACAAATGCTATCTGAACTTAGATATTCCTTTGTTTCCCCGGGAAACAGTGATAGCAACCGATCATTAATATCTTGAACAACTTCATTGGTTGGTGCAAGTATTGCCCTTTCTTGAAAAAAATTGGATTTTCAATATTATCAAGAATTGAAGGATAAACAAACTCAATCAAATCAGAAAGAGGATCCAACGAATCTTTAATAAGAAGATCATTAGGCACGTCGATAATTTCATGACCATCATTTACACCACCAAGTTTTCCTTCTCCTAGATCCAAAAGCCAGTTTGCAAATATTTTTGTTTGCTCTATATCAGATGCTTTGCTTCCAACACTTAACCTCATGTTTTTGGTTAATTTGAGGACCTTGCATTTTGTCCAAATGTATGAGGAATTCAAAGATGCACTAACAACGTCATATCTACTTGCACCAGGTATAACTGGTAGATTTTGTCTGAAGTCTCCTCCAAAAACAATAACTTTGCCTCCAAATAGAACGTCAGAGTTGTCGAAAGTTTCAGAACTCAAAATGTCTTTAAAAGTCCTATCTAATGCTTCAAAAGCATGCTTATGAACCATTGGTGCTTCATCCCAAATAATTAAATTTGTTTTTCTTATCAAATCAGCAACATCACAATCGGGTTTTATATGACACAAAGAATTCTCGTTCACATTTATTGGAATTAGAAATCTAGAATGTGCGGTCCTTCCTCCGGTTAATAACAAAGATGCAATCCCACTTGAAGCCACATTTAAAACAATATGTCCTTTTGATCTTATGGTTGCAGACAATGTCTTCCATAGAAATGTTTTACCTGTACCGCCATATCCATAAACAAAAAAAACACCTCCTTTTTTATCTTCGACCGCTTTCATGATATTGTTAAAAACACCCCGTTGCTCACATGTCAATGAAACAAAAAGATCATTGAACTCATTTTGTAAGATCTGTTTGTCATAAGATTGCTCCTCATGTTCGGGTCCGTGAAAATCATGACATTTTTTCACATAAGTTTCCGAACCGAAACAGACCTTGTTTACATTGTCCGAGTACTTATACTTTGCATTGTTCAATCCCAGGTTAGGATTTTTAATCAACAGACACGCATTCTCCTCTAGATATTGCTCAAATCTGGAAAACCATCTCTTCAACACATTGGCCTGCATTCTATTGCCCTGCGTATAACAGTTGATGTGACGCCCACTCCCAGTCTTGGCTCCAGGAGGGGTCACGTGTCGGATTTACTCATGAACACATGGTACAACAGAGATAGCTAAGCAGCGGAAATTAAAAACTTTTCATTTATATATATATGCCAAGTACAACAGTAAGGAAGATACAACATAATCTAATAATTAGGTCTTATCTATGTCTATTGCCAGTCTACTACCGAGTCCTTTCCTGATAGCTTGCCCATCTAATCTGTTCTCACCAGAGTCCTTTCCTTGCTACCTTAACCATTGTCATCACCTGACATACACATATTTTTGGAAAGGTCAGCTTACGCTGGTGAGTTCTACATTTTTCAAAAAGCGTTACCTTTACCTCGAAAGTTTATTCCAACGCTTGGGCCTAACGGCCCCCTTTTAACAAACATTTATCAAGTATAAAACATAACAGAATTATACTATAGCTTTAAAACCATTATTCATTAAACATTTATCAGATATAAGTATTATATCGATAATATAACTTTTAAACATTTATCAGGCATAAAACAGAGTTATACCAAAACATTCATTCAGTTAATCATTTAACCGTTTCTCCAGTTAACCATTTACCTGATTAACCGTTAAACCTTTTAACAGGTATAAACATAACAGTGTTATATCAAAACATAACCTTTAAACCGTTTACCACTTTAAGCACTCTGGGTCTCCCAGACCCTCTCTTGTGCAAATAATCATTAAGTATAAAACATAAAAGAGTTATACGAAATATTATAAGCAGTCATTCATTTATTTACTAAGCATTGTCTATTGGAACCACGTTAGTTCCTCGGGCAACCGTCGCCACCCGAATACCTTTTCTAAGTAAGCAGCCGTCGCTACCCCGGAGAACCGTCGTTCCCCGCTTCTAGTTGTACAACCACAGTCTCCCTTTTCTCTAGACAATATCCGCTTAGATTAAAACCCTTTTCAACCTTTTTCAACATTTTCAAAAGTCCATTTAATAACCTCTGTATTTGGACTCATAACCTTTTCAACACCGGTCCATCACCCGTATATGGAAATAAGCGTTTTATCAATATAATGTTATGGGTCTTGTTAAATCTCAGTGAAACCTATACTAGACTGCATCTATAACATTTCCTATTGTATTACAGGTGTTTATATATAGGAAGTACCGCAGCGTATCCACCACACCTTAAATACAAACGGATATGATATAGAGTCATCCTAGTATAGATTACATCTTGCAATCACAACAAGGCTAATAATATTATATTTATCCGACACTTATTCACATACACAAGCTTAGACCAAACATTCACATTTTTCCGTTTCTTAAAATTTTATATAAAAGTTCCATCCTTTACATTACCCGTTTTATTATAACTTTCCCGTGAACAGTTTATAACAGGTAATCATCATTCAAACAGTTATAGGCCTTAAAACATTTCACGTATGTGTATCGGCACAAAACATGAAAAAGGCATTTAAACCTATTTCCTTAACATTCCTCATATATAACATTTCTAAAGTAATTTAGGAGTTTACGACATTTCTCCCGTAAATACTATCATAACCTTTTTACTTATACTTTAATTCAACAATCATTTAACAGTTTAATACTGTAAAACATTTTATCAGAAATCATTATCATAACATTTTCATAATCTTTCACGTATATATAAATCAAAAACCTTTTAATAGTTCTAACATGTAATATTTCAGTTATAAACCATTTGAAGATATTTTCACAGCATTTGTATGTATATCAGCCCGAAAACAGTAAAACATTTAAAACATTTAAAGAGTGGGCTCATAGAACTCACCTTATTCTCTTAAGCGGTTATTCAGGCAATACTTCCGATAAGCTTTCCAATTAACCTAATTGCGTATTGTATGACGTTAACGCAATGTTTTATATAATAAACACTTCTTATGTTTATATTAACACCTCATCTACTTAATAATGTATATTATTAAGTTCATATACTTTTTAAAGGTCAAAATGACCAAAATGCCCCTGGAGGCATATTATCTGCTTTTATTGATAATTATGAAGACGTGCATTCCTATAAGTAGACACTCACTCCGGGGTCGCCCAGTGTTGGGATGCCATTGCCCAGATGGGATGGCGACACCCCCGCTATGCCAGAAACCCCAGTGTACAGGTGCCTACCCTTCCGGTCCGCACGAACTTCTAATATCCGATTAACTCGGTATTTTCAATACTTCATTATTTATTCATTTTAACTTCATATACACTTATTATATGTATAAACATGTTACCATATCAAAATTCAAGTCCCCATACCCTCCGGATTATTTTATATTAAATAACCTTATTTAGAAACCCTAATTTCATAAAATTCCCATTTTATTATCAAAACTCATTTTTATTCAAAACCGTCTTAGGGTATTATCCATTATAACATTTTATAATATCCTTTAAAATGGCAAAGCTTAATTCAAAACCGTTTACTCGATTTGGGCAGAATAACGACATGAAAACCCTAATTTTGACCCGTTAACAAAACCTTTACCAAAACATCTCCAATTGTGAAATAAACTTAGGGCTTTCTTAAAACACATTAATTTAGGATTACCTACAAAAATTCAGAGCCTAACTCCCACCCGATCACCCGAATTTGATGATTTTTATCCAAGAACCCTAATTTTAACCTAGATTTAGAACTCGATTATAACAACAATATTAACAGAAATTGATAGAGGGCTTTTGTAGAGCATACCTAGAAACGTAGGACTGCAGGTTTTTAGCTCCTAACTCCAAGCCGATCGATCGAATTTAGCAGAAGAAGGTCTGGGTTCGTTTTAGGGTTTTTAGAGAAGGAAAACGTGAATTGGCGAGTGTAAATGGACGGATTGCTCGGCTATTTATATGTATCAAGGTCGCAGGAGGCTTAGGCAAGTGTCTAGGGTGATTAAGCACGAAAAACGACACGTTAGGGACACGAATTCGGATCAAACGTGAGCAACAAGTCGAAAAAACGCGACCTGTCAAGATTCTGTGCGTAGCCCGGCTCGCGTACCGCCAAGGGGAAGGGTCGAGCCGCGCGTACCGCCTGCCAGGTTTGGCATAATGACAGAAATGGTCCCTGGACTTTATTTTTACATTTTAGCCCCTGAACTTCTACGGAACTACTATTTTAGGTACTAAAACATTATAGGGCATATTTATAAAGGTTTTTAAGGCTCGGGACCCGCTCGATGATATACGTATACATACGTATATATATATTTCTTTATATGTATATATATTTTACAATTTTACACTTTAGCCCCTCATACTTTTATTTCTTTATCATTTTATGTGTCAAAACATTATGGGACATAATTCTAATGTCTTTAGGGCTCGGGATACCTTTGCTAAGGTTTATATATACTTTCATATATTTAAATATATATTTATATATATTTTTCATCAATTTACATTTAAGCCCTTCTACTTTCACATACTTATCATTTCATGCTCCAAATCATCTTAGGACACATTTATAATAACTCCTAAGCCTCGGGTTCATATAAATACGTATAAATACGTATAATACTCGTATACGTTATGTATTTCTTCATTTTTAATCATTATTTCAACGTAAGGATACGTTTTTATTTATTTTTCACATGTTTAACTATTCTAACATGTATTCCTACATATATATTCATCAAATGAATATTTCACATGCATTTAAGCCATTAGGATATGTATATGTATATACTTACACATATATCTAATTAATATAATTGTGTACACGTATTTTCTCTCCGGTTGTCAGTTATGCTCTATCATATCAACTTCTAAATACGCATTTCATTTTGATATCACATATATCAATTATTCTTGTTATAAAAACATGTATCTATCACGTTTTATCTAACTAACACGTGTATTTGTTTATATAAATCCCATCCTTTACCAATTTATTATTTGTTAATAGGTAAACATGTATTTTTCATACGTTTTGTCACGTTTGGCTATCTAACACATATATCATATGTATTTTTAACATAAACACGTATAGCATTGAAATTCATTTCCCTTTACCCATTTATCAATCCATAAACCATATCAATATATGTTTTAGCTACTTACACATATAGCACATGTATAGAATTCGAGTTATGAAATTTTTGGGGTGTTACAACTCTACCCCCCTTAAAAAGGTTTCGTCCTCGAAACTTACTCAAACTGTGATTTAACTCACAATGAGATCTTTACTTTTTCACTTTTCTTTCCTGGATTAATCCGGAACCTTTTCTCATGCATCTTAATGCATCCTTTTCATATGAACCATCTGGTTCCTGGGCTACGATTTTAACAACTCGCTATGACAAACTCTCTCTATGACAATCTATCATTTATCTCTATTACCTATAAGGTAATATTTTAACTATTCTATTCACGGAAGTCTTCGTTCACAATTTTATAAGGTGAACCGCATTTTTTTTTATAACTGATACTAATTCTTTTTAAGAAAGAATTTCTATCGAACGATTTAGATGACGTTTTGAGAGAAATATGTTTCTCAAAATAAAGGAACTTTTCCTTTAATCAATCTTATATTATCAGGGTGCTGTGATAATTCTTTAGCTATATATAGGGTAGCTTGATTATGGACCTTACCGGGTTATGCTTCAAAATTTCGCAAGGTCGAAATTTATCGTTGAAGCTTCTCCTATTCTACTTTAACCTTCTACGTACGTTAGACATTTATCCGTCTGCTGCAAAATTTGAACTTTACTTCTGGGCACCAATCGTCCCTCACCTTCTCACTAGTAAGTGATACACATTCATGAATGCTACTGACTCATTTTCCACAGTGGCTCGTAATATCTGCTTGCACAAAACTAATCCTAGTGCACAACCTCATTTATCATTTCTTGGGTGCAAACGTTGCTGCAAATTTATTTTCCATTAGGCCTAATCGGTAATGATTGTACCGATGCCTTAGTTAATCTGTTTGCTTCTTCCTTCCAATGCCTCATGCATTCATTGTTATTCTCGAGAATTTTAGAACGTCATGCTCAGTTACGAGATTTAGTTTCATTCTTACTCCTTTAGCTGGTGCTAATCTGATCTCAGATCATTTTTGGGGGAAATCGTCTTGCTCCTAGTTGGATGATTTGCTGATCCTTAACAAAGGATATCTGCTTCTCAGCTTCATTATCTTCTTGCAGTCTACGCATATTCGTGGCTTTCGTCTTTCTCCTTGAAACTGCTGGAGTATCCTAAGACGATATATTTGGTCTAAAGAAATCTTCTTGCTTCTGTTGGAGATAAGTAGTAGGGTGCTTCTACTTCTGGCGTTGTTGCTTCCAATGTTGTTGCTATTGGCGTTGCTTTTGGTGTTACTCCTTCTGGCGTTGCTTCTGATGTTACTCCTGATGTTGCTTTCAGCGTCGAGTTGATTATGGAACCCCATTTCTTGATCTGACGAGTTGCTCATTGGATTCACTGGTACGTTCTTTGGCTTCTTGGTTTTGCCTCTGAGTCAACGGCATACATCAAGTATGACTTACCTCTTGACTCGTGTACTTCCATGTTTTGTAATCTTTACTGCCAAGCCATCACGATCCTTGCATATGAAGTCGAGCCTTCCAGTTTGCGCGTAGCATCCCGCAAGTCACTTCATTTAACGTCTAAATTTATCTATCGTTACTCCTAGCTGGGCATTGATCTTAAGACGGACATTTGTCAAATACTGATCATTTACTCGCATCGGTGTAATACACCGTGTGACAATTCCTAATATCGAATTCAGACTTCTAAGTTTGCCATTGCTGCTAATATCGAATCGTCAGGCTCGTCCACGTATCAACATTCGTCTTGAGGTCGTCTATTTTGACGTCTTTGCATTTGTCCTAAGGAAGACGTAATCCTAAGCTGTCTTAAGGTAGCTTGATTACAGGATTCCTTGACAATGCTTCTCCTCTCCTTATGTTGGAATTCTTCTTCTTTGTGTAGCTTGTCCAATCATCGTGTGCTTTCATCCTGCCATTTGAAGAAACAACATTCTTCAGGACGTAAGTTCTTCTTGGCTTACTCTGGACATCCATACTCCTAAGCTTGTGGATTCTCTATCCATTTTGTGGTAACCTTCGTCATCTTTCTTTGTTCCATCCTTAACTTCATTTGCTATCTTCGGCTTCGAACCTTCCGGCCTATCACTTATAGTGATGGTCTTCTTGAAGGTAGCAACGTAGCTTGGAACGTCGTTTCCACTATTCTTGCCATAGCAACTTTACCGTGACAGCGTCTGTCTTTAATCACGTCTATCAGTTTCCTTGCCTTAAGGCGACATTTAGGCCTGTCTACACCTCTTTTCATATTCAACGGTTCCTGAGTTCTCCATATGTAATTCCTATAATTACGTTTCTCGCACATCTGGCATATCGGTTTTCTTTGTTCAGAAGCTCTTTTAGCCTTCTTGTCGAATCTACCATCATTGTCTTCAAGACCTTCTTTATCCTCGTACCGTTTCCGTTTGCCTTTCATCGGGAGTTTATTTCTACCAAAAGCTCGCTTTATTGGACATTCTTCTCATCGAAGCTTCCGGAAATTGATTAGCAATCGATAGCAATGTAACCTTCAATGCTTCTGCCACTATTTCTAACATAACGGCTTTCATTTCTTTGCTGAAGGTACTCGTCTTTACTGACATCAGATTTCGTATCAGATGTCCTGTTCGCGTTCCTATCATGACTATGATTTCTAATCTTCTGATCTTACGATCAAAATAGTCTGACACTTTAGAACTCATGTGACGTGAAGTTTCCAAATTTTGAATTCATGATAATTATATACGTGCACTTATATAATTATGATCCGTTCTATTCCTTTCATCCTTAAAAAAACAAGTAACTGCAGTTTTAATGTCAAAAACATTGCACATCATATAGCCCCATGCCCCCATGTATAATTACAGGTGTTCATGCGAGTTGAGCAAGAACAAAAAATCACAGAAGATGCTCGTAGATTTGCAGAACGAGATGCGGCAGCTCAGAGATATGTCGTGAGTGTACTTGAGGTACCTTTTCGACCCTTAATTATATTGGTATGAATTGGGTTATGATTTATCTCTAATGGGTCAAATAAGAAAAAAAGTAGCTTAAAATGAAACATGTCAAATGGGTCAAATGAGTTTAAAGTCCCCAATTTTCTATTTCAATGCATAAAACCTCCTAAATCATGTTATTCAATAAATCATATTATTGTTGAACTAGTCTATTTCATGCAAACATTTTGACAATAAAATACAAGGTAAGGGGCCGTACAAACCGAAATTCTCCAGTTGGGTCACCGTGTGTTTGTTAGTGCATAAAACCTCCTTTATCTTTTTGTTCAAGAATTTGTATTACTATTGAAATAATATAACTTTTGTGATCATATTTGTCATATTTGACACTCTTTTTAAATGGACACTGTTTTTGGTCAACCTAACCTATACCAAAAAACAACCTATTTTTAGGGACAAGATTAAGGGTGGCAATTTCATTCTTTATGACTGGTCTGATTCTGGTTGTGTTGTCCCTAAGGTGTGAAGTAGAAAATAGCTTAGAATGAAACAGTTCAAACAGTACAAAGAACACCCTGCGTGTATTTTTGATGCATTAAACCTTTTAAATCATTCTATTCATATAAGGCACTAGTTATTTAGAAACAAGTTAATTTGGACAAAATGTTTGGTGTGAACCTAACCAGACCTGAGACCTCATTGAAGGATTCATGCATTTATTTTCCACATTTGTTTCAAAAATTCGTATATTGATAAGAGAAAAGAGACCAAAACTACTATTAACAAACAAGTGTAAAAATCAGTGGGAGATTCTATTTACAAAGTAGATTAAGAAGTTCTGATTTTTAACAACTTTAGCATTGTGTATTAACAACAGTGATACAACATAAGATAAGAGATAAAGCTATGGATTCACCTGCTCAAATTCTTCGATGGTTTCTTATTATATGCTCTCACAGCTTGAGTATTAACATGAATATTCGTTACGAAAAAGAATTTTTGAAAAATAGTAATTTGTTTTGTTCATTTTATGATATTTGTTATTTCAGTTACTCCTAAAAGTTATGGATATGTTATATGCAGGAGAAGTATGAGCAATCTATTAGTTCACTTGCTCAGATGGAGAAGAGGGTTGTAATGGCAGAATCTATGTTAGAGGCAACCTTGCAATACGATTCTAGCCAAGTTAAAGCACAAGCGCCAGGGTATGTTTGTTTTCATGCATTTTTTGTGGTATTTTTTTAATGAATTGGTGGAAGTTTTGATCCATTTCATTCAGGCTATGTTATAGCTCTAGTGGATCAAAGGGGTAAAATGTAAAAATAGGTTATCATAAAAGGTCAAACATGTAGAAACTCTATTGCATAAAACTTAAACTATTCCACCAAAAAAAAAAAAGATTATGCTAAAATAACATGTTTTCTTTAGTCCTATTTGACAAACTAGGTGTTTATGGGGGAAAAAATGGATGAAAGGAGTTTCGGGTCAAACCAACGTCCCAACCTCATTGGATCGGTTTTGACCTGTACAAAAAGTTGGTCGTTTTAACCCGTCTTACCCATCCACGTTGCCACCTCAAGAAGAAGAATGTTTTTACTTTTTAGTAGTTAAAGTTTATTGTTATTTTTTTTTTTTTGACATTTTTAAGGCTATATTCTGGCTTAAATAGAAACCAAACCACTGTTAAATGCAAGTAAAATAACTGTATTAAATCCTCCTTCCCAAATCCCAACTTTACATCTATTATACTCAAACTTATATCTAGCAACACTTGTTTTACAAAAGTTTTATTAGCCAATTGAACTTATGTTTATTTACAAGTGTTTGTATGTGCACACATACATTGTTGCGTCATTGACTACTATGTTGACCGATGTATGTTGTTAATTCTGTGTAGAAGCATCCGTCCTGATTCTGTGAAAGACAACAACACAACCAAAAAGGCCGGTATACTTTCATTTGGACTAGGTTGGCGTGAAAAATACAAGGTTTGTGTTTTTTTTATACTATGGCGAATCTATCATTATTACAATTTACAAACATAAGGATTACACCTGGCAAAATGCAAAAATGGGCGGGTGTTAACAGGCCAAAACGTCATGGGAAGGGCGGGCATGCAAACTTATTTTTTATCCTCTTTCTAGAACTTTAATGTGCTAGATGTGATTACAAAAAAGGCATATTGTTACAAAATTGATTTTTTTTAAAATATATATAGTTTCGTTGATTTTTATGCATTTGAATACACTTTCGATGACTTTAAACTTGTTAGAGGTGTCAATCATACAGAAACATGCCACTCCAGGTTGTTTACTGATAATGCCCAGAGGTATAAAGTGACCTAAAAATGAAACAATTCAAATTGGTTAAATGGGTCATAAGTGGCTTATAGTTTTTGTAATCATATCTTGTACATGAAATAGTTACAAAATTTAAAAGGGTGTAGCTATTCGTACACATCACCCCCACACGCATTTGTTAGTTTGAGTAAAGTTATACATGTCGTATAACATTTTCCACATATCATATATGCTTGTATAAAATCTTATTTTAACTTTATACGGGCCGTGCATTATGAGGTTATACAGGTCGTATGACCTATCAGTGGTGTGCAGATAGTGTTTCAGTGGTGTTCGTATAAAAAAATCCACCCGCACATAAAATGTTGACTCGTTTTATCACAGGGAAAAGAGCCATCAGATGCAAAATCTGAAAACAATGGTAACCAGCAAGAACCATAAAAACAGAAATATGAATGGTCAAGATTTTTCAAGCATTGTACCCTGTAGTACAACCCTCATATGCATGCAGGTTTCCATCGTGAAATTTTGGAAAAGAGGATATTCAAATTGATAACCGTGAACCAACAATTTTTTTTTTTAATTTATTATTATTCTGGTTTTGATTTTCGGTGCATTATATGTTTAATTTTTTTTAACCTACTATTTGTTTCCTTTTACGGTCAAATATGTATACTGTAACATAAGGATAATGTTAATGTTGTTTCTGAAGGGGCAATCTAGGGGTGAACAAATTAACAGTCATAACCAATAACTGGACCTTAACCAATTTAACCAGATTGAAGTTGACCGATCACCGACATAACCGACGACCGGTTATGGTTTTGAAGGTTTGGTTAACCAACCACTCGGTGTTGGTTACGGTTATGAAACTTTTATTAAGCGATATAACTGAAACCGAATCGAACTTGAAATATTTACCCATTATTTTTTTGATACAATAATATTTTTCAAAATTAACTTCAGAATGATCACTTGTATCAATAAGTTAGGAAGTGGCAAAAAATATATGATATTATTATTTATCAATATTTTTTTGGTGAGTTTGAAGACTATATACTTATCTTTCTTGGTATAATGGTAATTGATATTATAAGCAAACTATAATAGTAGATATGGTAATTTGGCTTGAATTCTTCAATTGTATGTAGCTAACAAGCATCTCTTTAGACATATTTAGTCCTTGACTTAACACTTGAGTTTAAACCTAGCTAAAAGTTTTAAGTTTTAACTCAAAGTTTAAAGTTTAATGGTTAACCGAAACTAACCATAACCGACCAATAATTGACGGTTAACCAAGCCATCCATAACCAACCATCTGTTTTGGTTACGATTATCATTTTGTGGTTAAACGAATTCAGTTATGGTTACGGTTTAGAGAAAAATCTGACATAAACCAAACCGTACACATCCTTTACAATACCACTAGACTGAAAGTCCATGGATATAGATTCAAAAGTCATGATAAATGATTTGTATTTCTTCCGATCTATGTTTGATATAGAGCTTGACAGCTTGTTAAGACCCGAGATAAAAGGTAATCATTGGGCTACATTAAATGCAAAAGGTCTTATGATATAACGTATAAAATCACTACAACAACATACTCACTAAAATTCTCAGTCAAAAGGTAGGATACGTGGAGGGTGAGAAAATCGATGAACGGACTTTACCTACATCCAAAATGATAAAGAAGTTGTATCCAAAGAAATCTCCGACTCAATGTATAAAATCAGTAAACTTATCATCTTATATACTATTCTAAATAAAACCGACCAATTTTAAACAAAAACTGTAACGAGCTTCATGTGATGATCTAACTAAAACCGGCCGATCGTTTCTATAAAAAAATGTAAGAAATGTAAGGAGCTCCATGGACAAATTTCATGTCACGAACGTCTTCTCGTCTAATGGAATCAGGCCATGACATAACACAGCCGCCAACGACCCATTTCCCCGACCACGACCTTGTTCCTCTGACACCTTTTGAAGTCGCCAATGACCTTCTGCCACATATGTCGGGGTCGCCGACGGTCATTTTTGAGATTTTTTTTTTAATTCCACAAATAACATGGTCGTCTAACCTTTTAAAATCAAACTTCTTATAAAATCTATGGAGTTAGTCATGTGACAAGTCCTTAGTGGCGGTAGCTACGGTGCATCTAACTTAACATTGTTCCTGAGGACTGGGGCTTTAAATATATAGGTAATATGAAACTTTTCTATAACTAAAACTAACTTATGAAATTATGTACATTCATACATATCTTAAACAAACAATAATTATTGATTAAATATAATATAATAATAAATAAAAGAAGAGTTGTAGATCAGAAATAGAAAGGTAAACAACACTTCAAGAACAAAAATGAAAAAAAGAAATACAAGTAAATTGACAAATTCAACTACAAAACACGTCTACTCCGTTAAGCCTGACTCATACACATATGAATATATGATATGACGAAAAGGGTCGTATGATCCGTATAAAATATTTGACTGATATGAAAATGACTAATGTGTTCATCAGATTATATACTTACATGGTCACATGATGTGTTTGAATTATATAAAAATGACTAACGTGGTCACTATCAACATCATACGGTCCATATTATCACTTTCCGTTCCTTCATACGAGTCGTATAACATGACAACAAATTATACTTGTGAACACAGTCTAAATAAAGATAACTCTCATCAAATTCCCTAGAATAGTATGCAAGAATCAAATTTAAGAATATTACAATAATTATTACCTCTTTAGGTGTGGTGTGCTTTTATGTATTTGCACTCTTGTCTCTTGTGTGTTTGCTTTGTTCTTGTGCATCAAAGTTAGGTTTCAATCAGTCATGAATGTGCACAAATTGGACCTCCCTGTATGAATTAGCTTTGATTTCTTATTAACTTTTGCTGTTGAGTTTGAAGATGTTTGTTTATGTTTGTGCGCCTTTTTGAATTGTAGGTTTATTGCTGGTTCTTGAGTTGAAATAACAATGAAATTAGAACTACTTTCTTATTTCTTTGTCACCTTAGGTTTTGTCTTGTGAGGTTTGTGCTTTTCCGTTTTTAATTATTATTAGGAAAAATGGATTTTATTAATATAAGTTTTACCTTTTTGGCGGATAATAATACGAGTTTTAAAAATTCTTTCATAATAATACGAATTTTATAGGTATTGGATTGTAATGATACACCGTTAGTTTTTACCAACGGTGTTAGTGTTTGCTGACGTGGCATATGTTGAGGGACTGTTTTTGTAATTTTGTAAAATGAAGGGACTTATTTGTAATATCTATGAAATATGTTCCTTATTAAATTATTATGTTTTGTAAAAATAAAACGAACGCAGTCCCCACTTCTTCGGCCGGTTGGTCGCCGGCAGAGCTCCGGCTCTTTCTCCCCGTTGAGCTAGGGTTTTGAGATCTCTTCCAGATCTTCTCGACATGTAGACGACAGAGCTAACGAACGCTGGTGGTGGTGTGAATACGGAGCCGCCGATGTCATGTGCAGGTATCCGGTCGGTCGTGATGGTAGTAACGTCGCCGCATGGTGCTGCTGTTAATGTTGTCGCTGTTGGCCTTCAACCTCCTTACGATGGAACTCTCCGCATCCGTCGAGTGCCTGACAGCCAACGCCACTGGTTTTCCTCACATCACTTCTCAACGCCACTTTAAAGTACACCATGAAACAATTTATTTTCCAACTAACTATGAGATAAGAAATACTCTAATTTACTATAATTAAATGTATTTTTAACTTAACTACTATAAATGTACTTTTAACTTAACTACTATAAAAATAACTATTTGATATTATCTCACAATTATATCGTCGCATGGTGCTGCTGCTAATGTTG
This sequence comes from Deinandra increscens subsp. villosa, assembly GCA_039602395.1. NCBI lineage: Eukaryota > Viridiplantae > Streptophyta > Magnoliopsida > Asterales > Asteraceae > Deinandra > Deinandra increscens. The sequence continues at coordinate 94,489,286 of JBCNJP010000023.1, read as the reverse complement.
TCTTCTACTTTGACCACGATACTTTTAACTTTTCTACTTTCGTTTTTAGTATATTTTTATAGTTTTATACTTTCACTACAAGACTTTTAGACTTTTACATTTTATATATACCCCTTAAAATTTCAACCCTCTAACTTTTAAAGTTTTTTTTTAAGTTTTGTTGTCTTCTACTTTGGCCACAAAACTTTTAACTTTTCTACTTTTGTTTTTAGTATACTTTTATAGTTTTATACTTTCACCACGAGACTTTTAGACTTTTACGTTTTATACCCCTTAACTTAGTATATTTTTATAGTTTTATACTTTCACCACGAGACTTTTAGACTTTTACGTTTTATATTCCTTAACTTTTTATCCCTCTAATTTTTAAAGTTTTATTTTTGTTTTAAGTTTTTTTGTCTTCTACTTTTGCCACGAAACTTTTAATTTTTCTACTTTCGCTTTTAGTATACTTCTATAGTTTTATACTTTCACCCAGGGGCGGCTATGGGCAGGGGCGAGAACGGCGACCGCCTAGGGCCCGGGATTTTAAGGGGCCCGAAAGTTTTGTAATATGTTGTTATATATATACATCAAATTGTGTATTAATATATTGTATTTTGAAATTAAAACAAAAGAGTCATTGGTGCAAATGGTATTAATGTTTGATGTAAAGGTGTAACCTTGAGGTCCCTAGTTTGAATCCTACCCACTCCCTTTTTTTTCCCGGTTTTTATTTCGCCTAGGGCCCGATCTTGTTTTTGAATTTTTGGAGCCGCCACTGCTTTCACCACGAGACTTTTAAACTTTTACGTTTTATACTACTTAACTTTTTTGACTTTCGTTCAGTATACAAATTCAACCCCGCAGCAACGCGCGGGGTGGTAAACATCTCGTTTACAATACATAATTAAGGTGATTAATTTTTAATAAAATTTCAAATTTAGTCTTAATGTTATTATAGCATCATCTTTATTATCGGGTATTGTAAACAAATTTAAAAATATTTATAAATATAAATTAGTAAAAAAAAAAAAAAAGCAAAACCTACGACCAGTTTAGACTCAAACGACTCCAAAAAGACCCATGTGTTCATATCAATTTTGGACGTGTGTATAACAACTCTCCTTTATTATAGTAAAAGTATTTTAATAATAAATCCTAGTCGATCATTCTTAATAATAAAATATTTGATGCTAGTATATTCTACCGTGATTTTTATAACTGATTCCTTTATATTCGGATAATGATTATGAAACCCTATCGATTGCTCGGCCATAAAACGTTGATGCTTGCGATCCCCATCGAGTCTAGCATCATCTATCTCTCTCTCCCGATCGGAACATATATATATATATCAGGTATTTGACAGATTGAGTTGATTATATATATATATATATATTTCTTAGCTAGCTAGTGATTATATTATATTTTCTTGCATGTACGTACGTATAGACAGAAGACATGGCTGCTAATTTCTTCCTACCTGATGATATTATGTGCAATATAATTGCCCGGCTTCCAGCAAAGCCTTTACTACGTTTCCGGTGTGTATCGCGATACTGGAATCGCATTCTTAGGGAACCAAACTTCATGAAGTTGAGATCCCGCAAAACCATCATTCTCCCAAACAGTAAAGGTTTTGTTATGATTGATCATCATCAGTACCAGAATTCTTCGATATTCAGGCGTTGCTATCCTATAGATGCCCGAGGAAGGCGCGCAATGATTGGAAACAACAATGGGATAGTCCTTTTTGCCATTCTCGATATTCTCGTCCTATACAATCCTTTCACAGGCTCGGCGGAGCTACTTCCGGACCCACCTAGTCGTTATTACAGAGACGCATATGGATTCGGCCATGGCACCGCAACCCCGGATGACGTAAAGATTGTTAGGTTTAAACAACTTGATAACACCTACGATGTCTATAGTTTTAAAGAGAGTTCGTGGAGTTCATGGAGATCGTCAAAATACAATTTCATCAAGTTTGAACATGATACGGGTCATTTTGTAAATGGGTTTTTGTATTGGGTTGCAAGTGGTAGGAGCGTTTTGATTGCGGTCAATCTTGAAGATATAACACTTTTAGAGATATGTCTTCCTTTCGATAGGAAGCGGTGTTATTTGAGTCCTTTGGGTACGGAAAATGGATGCCTTTGCTTACTCCACCCAATCGGGGATATGGTATTCGACATGTGGGTTATGACGCCGACGCCGCAGGAGGAGTGGTCTAAAATACACTCGTTTAAGTTAGCTTTGAATGAGGTGTATACCTACCCTGTTAGTATTTTAGATGGAAAAAGGATTCTTGTGTGGAACCCGAACATTAAGAAACTCATACTCTATGACACATCTAAAGATTCGTATGAAACGTTTGACAATATTCCAATCACAAATAGTCTGAATTTACGGAACCTTCGTGTCGTCGAGTTTGTGGAGAGTCTGGCCTCCCCTTCACATATATCTTCGTTCGAAGAATAGTACGTGATTAATTGAGATGCAACATTACATTAGTGATTAGTACGTTTTTGTTTTGGATATTTGAGTTTTCGTAACATTAACATCAGTTATAATACCACATGAATCTTCATGAATGTTTAGTTTATTCAAAAAGCTTGTTGCGGCAGAGCTTGTTGTCCGTTTACCTGTTGAAAATTGTTTCAATCAAACAATTAAACACGATTTGATTATTTATTTATTAATTACCGAGTTGTTGGTCAAATCAGTGGTTTTAACAACCAAATCTCTCGTCAGAGGTTTGGTAAGAGGATCTGCCAAGTTCCTACTCGACTTGACATAGACAACCTTGATGGTACCACTTTCAATTTGTTGTCTCACGAAATTATGCCGCAGACCTAGGTGTCTTGACTTCCCATTATACTATGACATCCGTCTAATTTTCATATTTGTAACCCAACCCGTTTCAGTTATCCATGTAATTTCAATCTATATTCAAGCAAAATCATGAATATATTCTATGATTATCCTTGTTTCATTTTATACATATAGATATATTTATACATGTCAAGGTCATACCCGAGTCACCCCAAAACGAGACCAGTGGTGATATTATTGGATAACTCTAAAACTATACATTAATGATGGAACAATAATAAAATTTATAAAAGTTAAAACATTATACTCTTTTATAAATTTGTGACTTATATCATTATTATTCTCGCGGAACATCGATCAGGCCGAAGTTTAAACGGAAAGGTTCAGGCGGACTTCGTTCCGGTTGAGGTTGAAACATTAATGTTCCATACGTCCATTTGTTATAATATAGCTACAAACATGGTCATTAACTAGTAAATAAACCACCCACATGACTAAAATTAGTCCTCAAGTAGTCCACAAATAAACCACCCACATGACTAAAATTAGTCCTCAAGTAGTCCACAAATAAACCACCCACATGACTAAAATTAGTCCTCAAGTAGTCCACAAATAAACCACCCACATGACTAAAATTAGTCCTCAAAGACTAAATTTTCTTGTATAAATACCAAAGCTAATGCACTTGTTTTCTCACAAGTACACCTAAAATCTACCAGATTCGTTACAGCCACTTCTACAACCCATATCTCCCTCATAAAACGTCCAAATCCTTCCATTCTTGCCCAGATATATTCCCCTTTGAGTCATCTAAAAATGCCCACTGACCTCACTCAATTTCGATAAAAACTCAGCCCTCTAGACCACTTTGAACGACGACTGCTCCAGAATCTCGCTGCTGTGCGACCTTGTTTTCCATGGCACATTCGAGGTACCAAACGAGATCGGTTTGAACTGATTCTTTTTCCTATATCTTCCTCTTTCAAAGTACTTCATTTTAGACTTAAAATCTGTACCATTTGGTTTTCTAAATCGTCCAGAATCATCCTTCAAAGTCGACCCAACTTTCTGTCAAAAAAGCTCAAGAACTCCTTAAGGCTTCAAGTGTTGATCCAAGCCCAACCGTCATCTTCACTACCTTCTCCTTGCTTTATTACTGTGAGAAAAACATCTTATTTATATTCTTAAATACTCGTTCATATTCATACCTAAGAACACCCATTAAAAAGGGCTTGTCGGTTAATCACCTTAAAGGAGAACAACTCAACTTTAAATTCTGTCAAAACACAGATTCGTTGTTAGACTTTTATCCAGACATATCTTGGTCATTTCGAACTCAAATTTAACAAACTCAGACTCCACGGTTAAGTTTGTTGAGTTAGCTTTCCAACGATATATAGTTTGCCTTTTAATTCAAACCGAGCAGCTCACAACAGTCCCTACAAGAAAGGTGCGCGTTTCTGTACCTTCTGTTTTGTGAGGATGTTTCGAGCTATCTCTTAGCATTTTCTTAAAAAGCTTATTAAACAAAAAATGTTTGAAATACATCAAACTAACAATCTGTAAATTTTGGTAATTTATAGTTAACGTTTGATATTTTAAAAAATGCACTTAAAGTCACAACTCATAAGTTGTCCAAAATCTCCAATTGATACACTAAACCAAAAACCAATACATATCACCAATGGTCAACGGATTAACCAATTTGAACAAGACCCAACTAGTCTAAAGTGGGTAACTTAGACATTCGATTCATGTCTCTAGACTTAAAGTGTCTTCATATAATCTAGGACACGGATAGTCGTCTTCTTATCACTCGGACTCTTTTCATATTTCACTCACCACCTCAGGTGAGTACTCATAATCCCTTTTTCTTTTCAAGTTTCGGGATGTAACATGTATTCATATTCAAATATCAATTCTTTATTCATTTTACAAACCATGCGATTTCATTCTATGTCTATGTGTAATTACATGCTATATGTCAAACTATTGTGTTTCATTCATCATTCATCATTCATCAGTGTAATCATTAACCATACCAAGCCTACGGTAACAATGATAGATCTATTGGCTGACAACCCACCTGAATTTGACCGGTAATTGGCATTCGGGTGATTGAAACCTATTTTCATCATAGCATGACTTTCGAGTTACGGACGCTAGTCATCAAGGTTTGATTATGCAAAAATTCAACATTGGTTTATTCATACATACATGAGTCTATATTTGACATATGAATCGCTTTCAAACTATTATATATATTCTAACCTTATGTTTACTCACCAACTATTTTTAGTTGACACTCTCTATTTTTATACATGTTACAGGAAATGTTGTTTGAGCTATACTTGATTGATGCTACATCTAGGATGCTTTGGACCTAGATTAATTAAATCAAATTCTATATGTTATGCTATGTTATGTGTGTTGAACCCGTTGTAAGGCTTGGAATTTGGTAATGAATAATTATTGAGACTTTAATTAGTGTCATGAGCATTTGGACAATCAACATGCCCCGACGTAAATTCCGCCGTCGGTTGGGGTGTGACAGATTGGTATCAGAGCCATGGCTATAGGGAATTAGGTTATTAGAAATGGTGACCTAGACTATGGCTTTAGGTGTCCAAACATGAGCATCTCATTTCTTGCATGCTTATTACGTATTACTATATGTCCGTATATATGCTACTTATTCCTACATGATTCGATTCAAGCCCCAAATCTTTTCATGACACACATATCCACACCATCACCCTATACCACATTTGAAGTTTCATTATTCTAGTTACTTTTCGATTTTCAATCTCGTTAAAGTTTAAGTTCTAAGTGACGGGCATGTAGTAACTGGAATGGTGGACGCCGGTAACCGAGTTTTCTGTCTAAGAAAGGTGTTTCGTATAAACCCAAGTTAACCGCTGGGCCTGTGCGCCGATCTGGGAACTCTTAGCGAGAGTGTCTTACCTATTAGGCCAAAGCATGTCATACCAAACGTCACACGAACTAAAATAACTTTGATAAGTCAAGGTGATCATTTTAATGGTTACCATTCAATACCTTGTTTGTCTCACAATTCAACATGATTTTTTTTCCTGTTTCAGATTTCATTTTCAAATTCAAGATCTACATTATTCGTACGATTTATACAAATTGATTTACAATGTTTTCGACCTAATTTTCATGATTTTCACGTGTTTATCATCTATCAATCCTTTTGAACCCTTGGACTCACATTCTCTTTCACTTCAATTCAGCATGTCTGTTCATTTCAACGGTCGCCGTTCTGGAAATTCGGGACGCAAGATGGCTGCCCAAATAGCCAAGCAAATGGCTAAAGTCATCCCGGAAATGATGGTTCAAATCCAACAGAACCTCAACACGAATCAGAATAACCAGGCTGGCTCTAATCCTCCCCACTGCACCTTCAAACACTTCAACTCCTGCAAACCACCCATCTTCTATGGGTCTGAAGGGGCTACTGGCCTGCTCCAATGGTACGAGAGCATGGAGAACACTTTTCTCAACAGCGACTGCCCTGAGAATTTGTAACCCGACCCGTTTCAGTTATTCATGTAATTTCAATCTATATTCAAGCAAAATCATGAATATATTCTACGATTATCCTTGTTTCATTTTATACATATAGATATATTTATACATAGTCTCAAACGCACATGCTGATCTGGGGGCCAACATAAATCATATGCCTTCCTCCATGTTCAACAAATTAAACCTTTGTAAACCTACTCCCACAAGGATGAGCATCCAGCTAGCAGACATATCAGTCAAGTATCCTTCAGGTATCGTTGAGAACCTCCTAGTCCAAATAGGAGAATTCATTTACCCTGCCGACTTTGTCGTACTGGACATGGAAGAAGATAAGGAGGTACCACTTATCCTCGGACGACCATTCCTCGCAACAACACAAGCGGTGGTATACATGAGCAGTGGCACTCTAACGATCAAGTTCGGTGACCAGGAAGCAACCTTCGACGTAGGTAAGAAATCATATAGTACTTTACAGATGGTGGACAGCATTGAGTCAGGTCTAGTATTTGCATATCAACGAATGGAGGACGCCTCTCCTCCACCATCATCCTTCTCGACCAAGCCTGCGGGTCTAGCCAGCAGACCCATACAATAAACATGGCGCGCCATGGTGGCTTACCATGGATGTCTAAAGTAAACAACAAGAAGAAAATGACGGACTTCAAAGAACATATCTTCAGGATGGTCAGAATTTCGTCCCTTCCTTTCCTTCTTACTTTAACTTTAGATATTTATCTTAGTTTAGGATTAGATTAATCTTTACTTTTCAGTACTAGTAGTTTAGTTACTAGTAGTGGAGATCGAGGTTCGCCTAGTGTAATTCTGAGCTCAGACCAGCATCACCACCCCTCTCGAGACGCGGGCAGATTTACCGGATCTCCAGTACAAGTATTTTATAGTTTAACTCAGCATTGTAGGTATCAAATAAGGAAGACAATCAAAGGAAGCGAGTAAGAGCTAGAGGTTTTGGCAAGGCGTTGCAACTACACAAGCACGATGCATGCCTAATCAGGGCATTTGGTGACAATTTTCTTACCCCTTAAATTATTTATATCACACATTTCTTTGTTTGTGTAATTAAAAAGCACATTGAGGGCGGCAATTTAAGTGTGGGGACAGTATTGTCAACCTTCGCTGGAAACATGCAACACTAAGCTTTTGCTCTGCCCAAGAAAATTTTCCGAAAATAAGCCAAACATTGTCTTTTGAAAAGCCAACAAAACCTACTTTTGGACCAAAATCACCTGAATAAAAACTTCATTTTCCCAAAAAGAAAAAATTTAAGCCATTTGGTAACAATTATTAAAGCACTTAGGGAACAACAAATCGAACCCAAAGTTTATTTTTATACAACTGGTACTTAAAACCCTTTTTCCCACATTTTTAAAGAGTGTTTGAACCTAACCCCTGTAAATATCTAACTCGTTCCACCCTGACAAAATCAGAGGCGAAGCTTGACCAAAAAATCCCGTGTGGGCCGAAAGTCAAGGGTCAAAAAAAATTTAGGCTATCGCTATGTTTTAACAATTGGGTTATATGTTCGGGTCAGGTATTCGGGTTGGTTTTTTTATCCGGGCCGTGTCACACAACAAAAAATAAAAGTATCTAATTGTTTTAGTTCATTAAAATACCCGTTATTTCACATAAAAAAACTAAATGATGCCAGAGAAAGGAAGATTACAGGGAAACATGATTACAACTTAGCCCGATAACCTTTAAGAACATATATAGAAGATCCCAACAACTCCATTTGCATTGACAGCAACCAAAAGAAACAATTAATGAATTTGACTGCAAGTTGGATGGAAAAAAATAAAGCATAAACAAATTGACTAACGCAACAATTATACATACCTTCAAGATTTCGTGTGCTCTTTTTCAATTTTTTGACTTTTTATCAACAATCAGAAGCAAGTATTGTATTAGTTTTTACTATGACCAGAAAGACATATACAAGAAAGAACACTTAGAGGCCAAATAGACCAGTAAATTGACTAAAAGCTTGAAACTTGATGCTTGGATGGAACTTAAATATTTTATTTATAACTATTAAAGGAAACTGCATAGCACATCATTAAATGTTCTACTTATAGCTATTCATTTAGCTAACAACTGCCAACTCAATTAGATGGAAAATTTTACTTCAAGGCTAATGGATTTTGCACAGCAACAGTAAGTTACAAGCACGGAAATCACATAAAAATAGAAACATCAAATTGAATACATGATACAGATGTAAATGATGAATTAGGAAGAGGCAAAAGCACAAGATTGGGTATTCTTCATATGTAAGAAATTTGATAATTTAATATTGCTAGTTCATGTAGTATGCTCCTTATAATGTAGTGGTTCAGGTAAGGCTACCTTCAAGCAAATCAACACATAAGAATGAAAGTTTAGCCCCAAAACAAAGATGCTAACATTCAACGATCAATTTAACAAGAGAAGCATTTTCCCTAAATTTAACTCAAGAACCCTAATATTGATTATCTAGCATCCATTTAACAATTACAAAAAGTCTAACATTCAACAAAAGGTCTTGGAGTCACAATCATTTTATTGAACAAATATAACTATGAAATTTGATATAATACCTAATTGAAGACTTGGATTGTAGTCGTGTAGATTTGTAGTAGGAGACAAGACAAGAGCAGGGGCGAATTGGAGTGGTTGAGACTTGAGAGCCGCATCCCGCAACGCTACAGCAGCAGCCGGTCCGGCAGAGGTCGCCGACGCCGCCGCCAGGAATGGTGAGAGGTGGCGCCGGGAAGTAGAGAGGACGTGGCTGAGAGGCAGCGAGAGGTAGAGGGCTGAGAGCATACAAAACTGAGAAAATAGCGAGGGTGGGGGGGTGGGGGGGGGGGGGGAACGCGAGTTCTTAAGTTTTTAGGTTAAAAAAATAAAAAATAAAAAAAACAGGAAAATGCATTAAAAAATACGTAGCCCACCAGATTTGAACTCTCGTCTTTTTGATTAACAAATCCAGCATGACCCAGTTGAGATGTGGAGATTTTTTTACCTATAATAACTCCTCATGAATATATAGACTGGACCAGACTAAGCATATAAAAAAATCAAACCGAACTAGTATAAATCCCTACTTCTGAGTGAAAAACTTGACGGGCCGGGGCCCGGCCTGGCCCCCATTAAAATTCACCCCTAGACAAAATAATGAGAAACTAGGTAAGTCATTCAAGCCAGAACTTGGTAAGGGTATACATTCCAAGATGGACAAAGTTGGAAAATATGTTTTCAGATGATTGAGGCCCCTAGGATAAACCCCTTTTCCTTTCTATCTTTACCACCCAAATATATCCCCTAGTTAACTCCTTTGAGCCTAAACCTTTCATTTCTCAACCCGCAAATTTATTTGCACTTACCCTTTATTCCCAATTAGCCTTTTTCGCACCAAGGTTTGCACACCGCAAACTTTTCAGCGCAATTTTACACCCCTTTTTATTTTCGCAAAACAAAGATTTTGTAGAAAGTTTTTCAAAAGTTTTTCAAAAAAATAAGTGACCACTCTACCACCAAAATACGATATTATCTGTCCGGAAAATTGCTGGAGAAATATGTCTGATTCAAGAAAACATCTACGCTGGTGCGTTTGTTATTTTTTCTAAAATTAAAAAAAATGCCTTTTGTTTCTGGAAATAAAAGAGCAAAATCTTGGGACATTGTGGAACCGATAGCAGATGCATATGAAACTCTTTTCATATCTTCTACATGCATGTCCAACTTGGGACATTGTTGCTTATTTAGCTCAGTTCCGTTTGCCATGGACAAGAGTCCTCTCTTGGAATCTTGCATCGAGAAGCATCACAAAATCTTGTCGATATATGTACCTTTTGCTTAGTCCATTTTGCCTTTCAGATTCATCTCTATAATTCTTTAAACCTAGAATATAGGTGGTGTCGCCAAAATCCTTCATCGAGAAACATTCCTTCGGCCAAGGAATATTGTTTCCATTAAGTAATATGTCATCTACATATAGGATCAGAAATGTGATGGCGCTCCCACTTGCCTCCTTGTAAACACATGACTCCTTCGTTCTTGATAAAACCAAACTCTTTGATTCTTTAATCAATAACAAAGATTCCACCTTGAGATGCTTGCTCATAGAGTACGGGTGGCGATCTCAACCCACATATACAAATTCGGGTCAAATACAAATTCGGGTCAAGATAGGTTTGTTTACGTTGTTTGAGGGTCAAAATGGGTTACTTTTATAATGTTTGATGGTCATGGGTTAGTTTAAAATAATAAATAAAGAAAAAACCCACGCCACATCCAGAATATTATTTGTTAGTAGTTAGGTTAATTTACTTCCTAAAGATAGTGAACATAGGCTAACTTAGAACGTTTGGTTAATAATATGGCGTGATTAGCCATCAAGTTCTCTTATGGGTGTTTTGGTGAGTTTCTTAACTTTGTCTTTTTAGTTTGAAGGCTAGATCTTAATGTCATTCTTTGATTGATTTCCTTAGGTCTTAGATGGTGAGTGGTGACTGATAGATATTCTTTTTACAATGAATTAGGTATTTCGGTTAATGAGTTGGGCTTCCTGCTGAATTAGGATTTTCAGTAAATGAATTAGTTATTAAATTTGCATATTGTCAAGAAATTATATTTCTGTGACTTTTATATAAATGATCAGAATAATTTAGTATTTGAGAGAAGCAAGGCAAGAAGATTGTAGTTGAAGTCCACAATACCGACAACTTGATCCAGATAGGCAATCCTTCTTTGTTTTCTTAATCTTTAGTTCATTGATTCTTATGTCTTTTATGGTGTTTCGCCATTTTTTTTCTTTCTCAAAGTGAGTTCAATACAATTTCTCATGTTCAATTGTTAAAACATAAATCTGGATTTTTTTTATAGATTTTGAGACAATGTCTACTGCAAGCATTGCAGACAAAGACACCAGAGATAGATTTGTAAGTCAAATGTACCTATCAGTACTTTCAAATGTACTCAATTTTAAACTTGCATTTTCATAGGGACATGCCATAGAGGCAAATGTGAAGACTAAAGAGAAGAAAAGCGACTCAAACATATTCCTATACAAGTGCTACAACATCGACGGTTATATGGGTGACCCGGTTTTGAACTATGGTATAGTCGTTTGTTTCCCGCTCAGCTTCAATAGTAATTGGAGATAGAACAGTCTTTAAGCCAATTGCAGAAATGGACATTCCAAAACAGTACTTCAACTTTGCCTCATATGATATGCTTCAGCCTAGACTTAATAATTATGGCCTCTTGACAGGTAATAGAACTAATTTGAGGCAAATTAATACCCTATATCTGAATGATTAAATAAACAACATTTGGATACATATGTTTAATACCCATGTTACCATGCACCTACGTTTATTGCTTTTATCAGAGATGTAAATTGGGACAAATTTGTTGACCCTTACTTCACTTTTGAGAAATATAAATCTAATATGCATATGCTCTAGAAGTTGCTCTCATGCCTACTATAGATCAATGGGTGCACATAGATATTGAGACTGGGAAGATATATCCACCTACTATCAGCCGGCCACTCGGAAGACCAAGAAAGAATAGAATAAAGCAAATGATGAGTCAAGGAAATTACATAAGTGGTGAAGGTGTGGTGACTATGGACACCATGAAAAAACATGCAAAATCCGCATCTTAAGATGAATCGTCTACAAGTTAAAAGACACTGGAAAAAAGTACAAAAACTCATGAAAGTAACTAGTTATTTTTTACATTTTAGAGATTATGACTTATTTTTTGTTGAAACTTTTATGTTTGTATAATCGTATTATGGTACCATAATAAATTAACTTTAAAGCTTATATTTTTTTATGTTTGTTAATGATGTGATAAAAAATAAGTCTGAAAAGTCGGAGAAAAAAAAACTACAATATGAAGAAAAAAAATTAAGCTAATAAAAGAAAAAATAAATAAATAAACCAGTATATTTTTTAATTTATATGATTTGGAAAAAAAAGGTATACATGCAATGTAAGAGATTTGAGTCATGGGTAAAATAGTCATTCTATAATTTATTATTAATTAAAAAAAACAAAAATGGGTATATATACAAATATTAAAGTTTGTAGGGACATATATGCAATTGAAATTTTAGGTTGGGTATATATTCAATTTTTAAACTTTTTAGAGGATATATAGGGTTGTAAACGAGCCGATTCGAGCCGAGCCAGGGTGAGCTTGGGCTCAGCTCGTTTAGAAATCGAGCCGAGCCGAGCCAGCTCGCTTATTTTAACGAGCTAAAATATTGAGCTCGAGCTCGGCTCGTTAAAAGTCGAGTCGGCTAATTTATTTTTTTAAATTTATATTATTTACACGAACTGATATATAATATGAGAAAAACGTGATATTTTAATGTACTCGTAATGAAGAATTTCAAATTCGATGTTTCTTTATTTATTTTTTAATAAAAATATATATTTTTATTGAAAAGTACGGTAGAAAACTTAATATTTAACAAAAAAAAATTATAAATAATAAACTTAAAATTTTCCAGCTATATATTTGTATATATACTAAAATTATAAACTTAAATTTAGACGAGCCAATGAGCTAACTAACGAGCGATATTGAGAGGATTAAAATAAATTAATCTAAGATATATGCAATGCCCCATAAAATAAATTAAACAAAGATATATATGTGTATATATACAAAAATTATAAACTTAAATTTAAACGAGCCAATGACCTAAATAACACGAGAACGAAAGGATTAAAATAAATTAATCGAAGATATATGCAATGTCCCATAAAATAAACAAGATGTTTACCTCCCCGCGCGTTGCTGCGGGGTTGAATTTGTATACTGAACGAAAGTAAAAAAGTTAAGTGGTATAAAACATAAAGGTTTAAAAGTCTTGTGGTGAAAGTATAAAACTATAGAAGTATATTAAAAGTGAAATTAGAAAAATTAAAAGTTTCGTGGCCAAAGTAGAAGACAAAAAACTTTAAAAAAAAAACTTTAAAACTTAGAGGGTTAAAAAATTAAGGAGTATATAAAACGTAAAAGTCTAAAAGTCTTGTGGTGAAAGTATAAAACTATAAAAATATACTAAGTTAAGTGTTATAACACGTAAAAGTCTAAAAGTCTCGTGGTGAAAATATAAAACTATAAAAGTATATTAAAAACGAAAGTAGAAAAGTTAAAAGTTTCGTGGCCAAAGTAGAAGACAATAAAACTTAAAACAAAAAAAAAAAACTTTAAAAGTTAGAGGGTTAAAAAGTTAAGGGGTATAAAACGTAAAAGTCTAAAAGTCTTGTAATGAAAGTATAAAACTATAAAAATATATACTAAAAACGAAAGTAAAAAAGTTAAAAAGAAGACAACTAAACTTAAAACAAAAATTTTAAAAGTTGAAGGATAATAAAGTTAAACGATACAAAATGTAAGAGTATGAAACATATATGGCCAAACTATGAAAACTAAAAGTTTACTATTTCGTTAAAAAGAAAAAATCAAATTATAAAAGCTTAAAATAAAAAGTGTTAAAACACCAAAGTGACATGACCAAAGTTTAATAATAAAAAGTATACTATTCATCAATCAATGGAATTTCATTGTATTATATATAACAAGGTGGAGATCACCCGCGCGATGCGACGGGGTTAGCTTCGGTTTTTTATCATTAATTTTCTCGAGCCTTGAAACTACATATAGTTAACCGTAAAAAACTCTGATTACAATCCAAACCTAATGCACCAGCCGCCAAACAGGAAGGTTATAAACTGAACAAACATTTTGATGGAAGATATAATAAATGTCAATAACAAAATATTAATGTAACTGGGTTTGTATCGTGGTTGTTTCGCTTATTTATAAGCGTTGTGAGATGGTGCGTAACACATGTCTTTTTATTTAATAGAACGAAAAAAAATCACTACGAAGATGGAAAAAGAAATTAAAACATGCAAATAAGTTTTTTTAATGCCCAGAATATAATAAAACAAACATTAGCAAGATTCTAGAGAAAATACAGAGTATAGTCCAAAAACCCAGAGAGTACAAAGCGACACAACAAAGAAGAGAAGAAAACAAAACAAATGAAGTTTTGCTTAACTACTACCTTGCACCAAAAAAGACTTGGAGAGCTCGATGTAGCACCAGGATGAGACTTAGTCAATATAGCATCAAAAAGAAAAAGGAAAGAAGCATTGGTCAAATTAGTAACATTTATAATTTACACTCAAGTAAAATTAGTATAATTTGTTAATCATATAACAATTAAGAAATCAGAAAACCTTTCACCATATTTTTATCATAACATACGTTCCATTAGTATACATTATTTTAGACAGTAGTATGTACTCACATTTGCATTTAAGCCCTTCAATTAGATATCTTTAAGCAAGCTCCATTGACCTCCTAAAAGTCAACTTTACTCATTAGTAAGCTTTATTATACTCTATTACTTATTAGTTCATCTAATGGTTGACAAAGTACCATTTTGAGATTTGCCATCAGAATTTTCAGATATGTAATGGTTTGTGGGGGTAAAAAACAGTTGCTAGAAATAATAATTGGAACAAAGCCAATTATTATACAATCAGACCATTAAAAATTGATGACTTTTTAATATGTATATACCTTGACATCATCAGATGAATCTTCTATGGCATTTAGCCATTTACTATACAAAGAAGAACACTTACATATTGGGAAACAATGTCTACAGACACTCAGCAAATTGACCTAATGCAAAAGAGGAAGCTCCTCTTACAACCTGTTCAGAGTCAAAATGAACAACGAAATAAACACAACTATTCATATGGTAAAATTGATCATGCCTTTAATAAAAATGAGTAAGTGTGGTGTATCCATAGTTTATAACCACAAATTATCATGAAGCAAACTACCAATAGCGCTTATAGTTTATACTAACAGAATTGTAAGTGTATCGAGGTGTCCGCTACGGGGTTTGCTGATGTTGTTGTACCCACTAAAGCTTGTTAAGGCCTTCTTTCCCTAGAATGCTTAAATTAGGTGTCTGCATTATCCCAAAAGAAACAAAAGATAACCAAATTTATTATAGTCACAATAAAAGTTTATAAATAAATAGGGCAATATCTTACCATCAAATCATAGTTAAAAAACAATTGAAAAACCTTCAAAGTCTATTCAAAGCAGACTGCATCAACTAAACCCAATTTAGTACAGTAAACCTTTTGGAAACAATCGTAGATTATCCGAAACTATAAACTGAACCCAAATCTCTATTCAAGATAGAAATCACACTCAAAAAAGAAACATGCAGTTTTCAATCTCGATTCAGGTTAGATTGCAGCGATAAAAAAACAGTAGAGCAATTTTCAAAGTCGATTCAAAGCAAGGTACAACGACTAAACCCAATTTATTACGAAATCAACCCTAAGTAATCCTTTTGAACACAACTGGAGATTCATTCCAACTATAAACTAAACCCTACAAATAAACAACTAATTATAACAAATGGAGAAGAAGGCGATACCAAAAAACTTGAAATCAAGGCAAGAGGAAGACAGATCGCATGACGTATACAGATTACGGTTGTGTTGAGGAACGATAACCACCGTCGCCGCTCGTCACAAACGACTGTTGCTTCCGTCCTTCGCCACCGTCTTCAGAAGCTCGTCCATCTTCGAATTCCATCCCACATTCTTAGAGAATCAGACGACACACAACCTAAATCAAAGCAGAAGAAACAGAAATCAACACACGATTAGTGAAAATCGGAACCTAGGGTTTCGAGAGAGAGACTAAAAATGGAGACCATGGGTACGAAAATAGTGCCTTACTCAGTGACGACACGGTGCTCCTCTTGGTAGGAATGCAGACCCGCTTCACCGTCCAGCAACTTCTTTATCGTTGTCCTCTTCCTCCGACCCACCTTTTCCGGTTAAGATTTCCTTTTTCTCTCCGTCTGAATCTCTATGTATAAAAAATCGGAGATGGTATAAAGGAGATTGGAGATGAATCAAAGTACGGAAAGAGGGAGATTTCCTTTTTCTTTGCGTCTGAATCTCTCCATGAATCTCTGTTTCACATGTATGGTGGGTATGGGTGTATGGTAGGTATGGCATGTACTGATGTACATATACCTTCTAATTTTCCATTTTGACCGACGAACCCACCTCATATAAATGCCCTCAAAGTTTAAAAAATCTACAAAACTGCCATGTTTTACTATTCATCAACTGTCCAATTGTATATTGTATATATAAACTATAAATACAATTATAATTTACGATAATTATGTATTTTTATATTTATATAAAAATTTATCAGTAACTATAGGTGGCTCAGAGGTTTTACGACAGTGACATTTAGGCAGTGAGTTTCATCTGGGATGTATTTGTAACACAGAGGGTCTTGGTTACTCGTACGGACTGTGGCCGTAACGTGTCGTGGGTAAAATCGTTTGCCACGATGAGACCCCCGTGTACGGATGTTTGCATTAAAAAAAAGTCATTTAGCCACGAAAATTAAGGATTTTGTTTATTGTATGGAAATGAAATACTTAGTAAATTTAAATTTAAACTCAACTAAGTTAAAAAAACTATAAAATTAAATAGAATAAAATATTTTACATTACGTGTAGAGTATTTGATTAAAACATTATTATAAATAAAGTATTATAAGCATTGTATTAAAGTATTAAAATACATGTAATAGAATATAATATTTTTATAAAATATAATATATATGTAATAAAAATATTATCTTGAATAAAATATTACCCTTAACTAAATTTAGATAATTATTTATTGGATAATTACTTATTAAAAAGTTTAAATTAAATAAACCCTAATATGGAAATTTAGTATTTGGATAATTATTTATTAAAATTTTGACTTAATCCAAAATTTTGTGGTGATGACAAGTGTCTTTTTTTACTAATTAAAGTATGATCAAGCTTTTTATTTATTATATAGTATAGATTAAACGAAAGATGGGCGAGAGTGAGAGGATTAAAATGCTTAAATCTTGAAGAAGCCCAAATCAACCGAATAAAAGGCAGACCTTCAAAATCAATTGTGAACCCCTGCACGAAATCAAGCGGCAAATCAGCGGCGGCGACGACAGTGATCCGTGTTTCAATTCGTTATCCAGGTAAGTTTAATCTTACTGTTTGTTTGTTTGTGTGTCGATTTCCATAACCAGAGTCTTTTTTAGGGGATTTTTGAAATTGGGTAATAAGAAATCACGAAGCTTGACAATAAGTATCGTTCGCATTACAAAATTGGATCTCAAAATCTGATTTTTAGGGGATTTTAGAAATTGGGTAATAAGAAATCACGAAGCTTGACAATAGGTATCGTTGGCATTACAAAGTTGGATCTCAAAATCTGTTTTTTTAGGGGATTTTAGAAATTGGGTAATAAGAAATCACGAAGCTTGACAATAGGTATCGTTGGCATTACAAAGTTGGATCACAAAATCTGATTTTTTTTCTTCTTTCTTGATTAGAGTTTAGATGTTTATTTTAATGGTTATTAAAAGAATAACAAAGTCTTTATTATTACTATGATAGAATAGATGGAGGAAAAGCAAGTTTCTTGTGATGAGAAGCTACCAACTGTTATTGCTGAGAACCAGCATTATCAATATTATCAGTGTAATGAGTTAAAAGAGAGACGAATTCGGGGATGTTTTCATTATTGGGTGATTCTCTCCGACCATCAGGACGACATCTTGTGGTCTCTTTGGAACCCAATTGCCTCTAAGTTGATTCGCCTCCCACCTTTGAAACTCCGTAAAGAAGAAGAAGAGTCTTACGAATGTTGTTTGTCGTCTCCTCCTGATGATGAAGCCTCGGTTTTCCTGTTGTTCTCAGATTCGGTTCCTACCATTGTGTTTTGTCGGTTAGATCGTAAAAGAAAAGGATTAAAATGGACCGAAATGTCTTATGCTAAACAGCTCCGGAGCATAAGTAACGACGCCAACAATTTGGGATGTCTAGGGCCTCTAGGCCAACCTACTTGTTGGAATGGTAAAGTATATGCCATAGATTTCGGTGATTATATGTCTGTCGTACATGTTGACATTGTGGTTAAACCTAAAGAAGTTGTGATAAGTCTGTTTCCGTTTGTGGAGATGCCTCGCGTTCTTTTCGTCCATCATCCTGCCCGTGTTCGTTCTTATATCCGTCGTCCTTTTCTAAAAGGAACTTGTATAGATCTGTTGTTCTACATTCAAGTTGATTTCAGAGATGAAATGATTGATGATGTGCATTTGTTAAAATTGGATGTGACTAGTATGATGTGGAAGGAAGTGGTTGAACTTGAAGATGCTGTATTGTTCATAGAAATTGATGATGACAACTACTCAACTTGCTACTACTCTTCTGCACCTGGCTCAAAATTAAGGGGTTATGTACATATTTTTTGCGAGTCGCGCAAAGTAATATATTCATTTCATGCCAAAGATAGAACCCTGTCCCTATCTTCCATGTCGCCTTTACTACGAGAATGCCAAGCATTAGCATGGCCGATGCTTGAATCTAAGCGAGAAGAACAGGACGAGGATGCCAAGGTAGTTGTAAGACCCGTCAAGGGAGAGAATAATGTATTTGATAGCACAACAAGTGGTCATTCGCACCTGCTCAATATGCCGTTGGATATATTGGAATTGATTATGAAGCATTGTGTTAGTGTCGAATACATGAAGTTTCGTGCTACATGCAAACATTGTTATTTAGCAGCACCTTCAATTCAATGGAGCAACAAAACAATGTTAAGGAGACTTCATAGCTATTCACTAGTTTCGCCATGGTTGATGGCGTTTGACAATCATCGAGGCATTATCACTTTTATAGATCCATTGTTCGGTGACAAGTATTATATAAAAACACCTCAAGAACTAAGTGATGGCGACCGAATATATTGTTCAAGGTATGGTTGGTTGTTGATGTATAAAGTTAGAGAAGAAGTTGATGATGAAGAAGGAGAACGGCTCATGTTCTTTAACCCATTCACAAGTAATATCATTGAGCTTCCAGTGGTGGATTATCTAGAAATCTTTTGTTTCTCATCACCACCTACTTCCCCTGATTGTATGGTGGCTGGATTCAAATCATATGGGGCATCACATGTATACATTCACTTTGTATCTCAAGGATCAACATGGCATCAATATGCTTTGGATTTTGGTGGTGACCCATATTCTTATCAGTTTCCATCATTCAGTGGTCCGGATATCTATGCCTTGTCTAACAATGAAGTACTTGAGGTTTTTAAAGACTTTACTATAGATAATTACGGTTGGAAGGTTGTTTTAGGCAAAGCTCCAAGAAGTTGTCATTGCAAATCTTCAGCACGATACTTTTTGTCAAATTGTGATCAACATCGTTTACTAGTTATAGTAGGCGAGTTTGGAGAATCGGTTGAGGTGTTCCGGCACAACGAGTCTACACTAGAATGGGAGAAAATAGACGAGTTGGGAACACACATGATTTATATTTCCAATACATCTTGTATCTGCCTTGAAGTCGCATCACCAGAAATGGGGAACAAGATCTTTTTTCCAAGATTATTACAAGACGACACGAAGATAGTGTTCTATTTTCTCGAAACATGCAGGTATCACACGTTCGATGGCAAAATTATCGAAGAAAGTTTAGGTGCTGATTTCTTTGGAACAAAACAACATTGTTATCCACATACATGGATTGAACCAAGTTGGTGTTAGACTAACTCTTACTGTGTGGACATTAATGATTTTTATAAGTTATTTTAGTCTTGCTTATGCATCTTTTTAATGTTAAAATGTGATTAAATTTAGGGTGGTCTCTTTTCACGAACACTTCATTTTTTAATTTTTTTTACCAGCATCAGATATAATTGCAGTAGCTAAGTTGTAATTCTCTTTATGACATGCTCATCTGCCGAAGATTTTTTCAGAGTATGCTCATCTGCAGTTTTGTACAGCCACACCAACATGTTAAACTTTTTCTTTAACCATGGCAACAACTAAACTAATGTGCTTAATGCCCCAAAGGGCTCGGTGGATGATGACGTGGTCTCGGTGGTTCGGTGAAGGGCACGGGGGTGCTCCTTAGGGCACCGCTACCCGTCGGTGAATTGCTCAAGATGATGATGATGTGGGCCCTAATCTCTCTCTCCCAATCTCTATTTATTTAAGTCTTTTTTTTTTCTTCTTAATTTTAAATTAATTTAAAATGAATTAAATAATATTAAAAGTAAAGTAAGGGTTTGAAAGGATGATAGGAAGGTATTGGGGGTGATGATGTGACGTTTAGTTGGTAAAATAGTAAGTGAGAAAAGTGAAAGGTGAAATGTGTTTATCCTTCATAAAGAAGTGAGAGTTTTCAGTCAATGTGGGATTGGGACAAGCAAGCTTAGAGAAGGAAATATTAGGAAACTGTTTCAGTATTATCTGGTCAGTATTTTATTCTTATTTACTAATATTATTCATGCAATGTTCTTACCTTATGGTTGATAGTTGGTGGACAATTGAAATCTTTCTGAAACAAAGACATGGTTTCCTGATATTGCACAATTATTTAAACTTTTAATTTCTGAAAATGTACCTCCTTAACTATCTGAAGGTATGTTCATCTATGCTCCTATATTTTTTACTCATGTGTTTTTATGTTGGTTGTTGCATTTTAAGGTGCTTTACGGTTAATGACCCAAACCACCTTCCTCCAAAGCTTGTTGGGTTCATAGTGAAATCTTCAAACCCATTTAGCTAAGAGACAATTATTGGAGACCTTAAAACGAACAAGACCAAGCCCACCATCTTTGATTGGTTTGAGAACATCATCTTTACCAACCCAATGAATGCATCTTTCAGACTTTACATCACCACCTCTCCATAAAAAACTGAAGACGAATGCTTTCAAGTTTTTTGACAACCTTAGCTTGAGCTTTATAAAGCAAAAAATAATACGTGGGAAGCCTATCAAGAACCAATCGAATGAGGACGAGTCTCCCACCTATGCTCAAATGTTTGGCTTTCCATCTTGAAAGCCTATCTTGAATTTTTTTTATAACCGGCTCCCACCATTTAACTCTACTCATATTGGCTCCAACCTTTAGACCCAAATAATTGAACGGAAGTGTCCCATTTTTACATCCAAGAATAATAGCCTTCTCCCCAACCTCATCTTGTCCCACATTAACGCCATATAGACAACATTTGACGAGATTAACTTTTAAGCCCGATGTCATCCCAAAAAATACGCAATAATCTAGCCAAGTTAAGAATGTTGCTTCAGCTCCACTCCCCCATAACAAGGGCATCGTCCGCGAAAAAAATATGAGAGAGCCGGTCATTCACATTAGGAATGTTAATCCCATGAAAGATACCAATATTCGAGGCTTTGGCGAACATCCAATGAAACACTCCCATAGCCAAAAGGAATAGAAAAGGGATAAGGGGTATCCTTGTCTCCCCCCCCCCCCCCCCTCTCACATTGGAATTCCCATGTAAGCGAGCCATTAACGAGGACCGAGGTGCGAGAAGCCTCAAGCGACCCGCGAACCCATCGTCTCCACAAGCGAAAAACACATTTGGTCCATTATAGAATCCAGGAAGTCCCAATCTAAAGTATCATAAGGTTTGTCGAAATCAATTTAAAAAAGCATAGTCAGACACTTGGATTGTTTAGCCCAAGAAACCAACTCATTAAGAATGAGAACACCATCCAAAATATTTCTTCCTGTAATGAAAGCCATTTGGTTATCGTAAATGATAGATTCAATGCATGTTTTAAGCCAGTTGGCGAGGATTTTAGTGACCACCTTTGGGATACACCTGACGAGACTAATCGGTCTATACTTAGCTAACGATTGTGGGTCTTTATTCTTCGCGATGAAGATGGTGAAAACCTAGAAACAATTCTTCAATCTTCAACCTTCAAATGAACTTCAGGGTTAGAATTATAATCGGTGTAGGTGAATCGATGGATGAACAATACACAGAGGAGAAAGTTGAAGTGATTGAAAAACCTTGAAGTAAACCCTAAAATTGCGATGATGATGATGTTTAAAAGAAATTGTTTACCTATATGGAGCATGATCGAGCGATGATGTTGATGGAGCCTGATGATGATGATGAACATGGTGAATCAACCTCCCATCGATGGATACTGTGAAGAAGAAAGATGAGAAGAAGAAAACTAAGTAGAGATTTCTTTGAGTCGGGTTATAAGTAGAAACTCGAATCCTTAAGGGTCCGCGTGTTTTAGTTTTTTTTTTAAGTTTCTTTAATTCAAAATTCTAAGAAAATTACACGATTTTACTGATGTGGCACACTTTAAATTTTGTCATTTGGATTTTAAAAGCCTCATTCTATTGACACAACTTTTTTCTCTATACACCCTCCTCAACCGCCCCATATAGGCCTATCCGCGGCATATGGGGGACATTTAACCCAACAACTGCAATTAATGCAGTTAAAATTTACCCCCCCCCCCCCCATTTTTTTACACATTCATAACTTTTACATACGACATTATTTTTTAAAGAATTACACCATAAAAGCAACCGTTTTTTATCTTTAAAACGCGTATAGTGTTGCTATATAAGAATTTTTAAAAAAAACTAACTCTTTCGATTGTATATTGTTAGTATTTTAAAAAAAATGCGGTTTAAAGAGTAATTTTTTTTTAATTTTTATATATAGTAACACTACGCGCGTTTTAAAGATAAAAAGACGTTTGTTTTTATGGTGTAATTTTTTTAAAGATCCGCTATTTGGTGATAGATATATTATAAAAACACCTCAAGAACTAAGCGATGGTTATCGAATATATTGTTCTGGGTATGGTTGGTTGTTGATGTATAAAGTTGAAGTCGAAGAACGAAGAACGACTCGTGTTCTTTAACCCATTCATAAGTAATATCCTTGAGTTTCCATGGGTGCATTATCATTATTTTAATTTTTTTAACAGCCTACCCAGATTTAACTTGAGCGTGCTTAAATCTACTCAACAGGATTAACTGGTAATTAGGACATTCATGTGCAGGTAGAGCACCATTGACTGTCTGCGTTGAGATTTTATCGAACCATCTAAGTGTGAGACTCTTGGATTTTATGTTTACAAATCCGATAAATTAACGTGACTAACAAATTATAACGTGTAAGAGTTACACCTTGGACACCAGACATTAAATCTACTTATTAACGGGATTAACGTGTAATTAACGGAATGAATATTATTTATATCGGTTATAAATAATAGAAGGTGATTAAATTAAATATATATATATATATATTTATTTAATTTCAAATCGTGGCTTTATAATATGGATGGATCGAGAGAACATGTTTAAAATTGGTTTTAAGGAGGATTATAAATAATCCAAGGACTCCTCATAAATCACGTACGAAGAGTAAATCAAAAACCTAAAATTCCACTTTTTTTTCTCTCAGAACTTAATAGCCGCCCGACCCCAGATTCCGGCTGGCTTTCTGCCGCCGCACAGCCATCACAGCTCCGCCGTGACCACCGGTCTCCGTCACACCATCCGATCGCCATTCGGTCGTGTTTTCATTCCGGTCTCGGTTCGAGCAACCGTCCGTTTGACTCTCGGTGTCTCAAACATTTATCAGAACCGCTAAGGTATATTTAACTCGTGTAGTATAGGTATTTTAATAAAGTGTATTTGCATGTTTGTAACACCAGATCCTGTTGTGTTTTTCACTGCTATCATTTTTCTGATTTAACAGTTCTAGTGATTTTATATTTAATATCTTCACTACCAAGTTTTTGTCAAAACCCTAATTTGTTTATAAACACTAAAATCGGAAAATAATAATAGTAATAATAAGAAGGTCCAGGCTAAACACACATTTAAATTGCTATCCACATAGCTTTTGTACGGGCCGTATATATCTATACGGCCCAATGAAATATATGGCCCACTTATAGCGGAAAAGTAGTCCAATTGATGTTTTTTATAGGTTTATATAGGCCCATACATTTTTCTTTGCCGAGTTCAATCTCGCAGATCAATTACCTCAATTTGTATTTAATGTACTAAATTGTATTTATTTGTTTTCCATGTATAGTTTGAATAGATTTACGTGGCTTAGACTACTTTTTATTAGTTCTTGCATTAGATAATTATTATCCTAGAGTTTGACTTTAGTTACGGTTTTAAATTTTACTTAGTTACGGTTTTATGTTTTTGTATCTCTACGTTCCAGTAAAAAGAAAAATGATAGGACTGTTTCTAGTTACGAGTAGGCTAATAATTCTATTGGGCCATATAGGGCCATGCGGCCCGTATAGAATGTGTGTGTAGCAATATTGTACGTGTGTTTAGTAGCAATAATAAGAATGTACTTATAAAATAATAACAAATTGTATCAAAACCTGGCATTATGCAGCCATGTTTTGAGATTTACACATGCTTTGAGATTTATATTAAAACGTTGATAAAAAATAAATATGTCGATTATTTTCACGCTAGCACGGTTTCGATAATCTTCTAAACTCTAAAAAACAAAACCTTTGTTTAAAATAGAAGAAAACTCTAAAAGATAGAACATTTATTGAAGGGTCTGGCTAAATAAACAATGAGTTTTACTAAAAAAAACATTTTTCATACGATCGTTTGGTGTTGAAGGGTTGTTTTGAATTTTCTATAGGGTCGTTTGGCTTTTGTGTGTGTGTGTGTTTTTTTTTAATAATAAAAAATCACCCCACTGAAGTCACGTTGTTTTGGCCCAAATGACCGTTTGGGTCAAAACGATCGTTTTGATCTTGTTTTTTTTTTTTATCAAAAGTGTTTGTTAACTAAAAGTAGGCTTTGAACAAATAAGAAAAGAAAACACAAATCATTCGACTTCTTTAAACATGGTTGTTTTCTAAACATCGAGTTAAACATGGTTGTTTTCTAAACATCGAGTTGAGTTTTATGATGTTTATCCTCACTTAAATGATATATGTTTAAATCCCTTAAACTGGGTGTAATATGTGAAATTTAGGGGTCTCTTTTCCATTTAAAAAAAAAAATTTATGTTCTATTATCGGTAAAGTAAATGTGGGAAGGTATACACATCGATTCCAAACGATATTCGTACCGGAAAGTAAAACAAACATGTCTCGAAACTTTGTGTTAATGGGTGGTAAAATATGATTAGTAAATTTTACAAAGGTTAAAAAGAAAAAATTTAAAATAGGTACCGTTAATTTCCGTTTGCATTACAAAATTGGATCTCGACACCTGATTTTTTTCCTTGATTAGAAAAGTATGTTTTGATAATAATTATTGAAGCAATAACCATGTCTTAGTAATCATCATTATTAATTACAATGATAGGAGATGGAAGAAAAGCAGGCTTCTTGTGATCAAAAGCTATCAACGGTTATTGCTGAGAACCACCATTATCAATATCATCAGTGTAATGAGTTAAAAGAGAGGCGAATTCGGGGATGTTTGCATGATTGGTTGATTCTTTCCGACGATCTGGAAGTCTTTTGGTCTTTTTGGAACCCACTTACCTCTAAGTTGATTCGTCTCCCACCTTTGAAACTTCGTGAAGAAGAGGCTTATTATCAATGTTGTTTGACATCTCCTCCTGATGATCAAGGTTCTGTTTTCCTGTTGTTCTCAGATTCGGTTCCTACCATTGTGTTTTGTCGGTTAGATCGTAAAAGAAAAAGATTAAAATGGACCGAAATGTCTTATGTTAAACAGCTCCGGAGCATAAGCAATAACGACGACAATGAAGATTCTTTCCTATGCCGTCCTACTTGTTGGAATGGTAAAGTATATGCCTTCTATTTCGGTGATGATTTGTCTGTCGTACATGTCAACATTGTGGTTAAACCTAAAGAAGTTGTGATAAGTCTCTTACAGTTTGCGGAAATGCCTCTCCTTTATTCCATTCATCATCCTTATATCCGTCGTCCTTTTCTAAAAGGAACTTGTATAGGTCTGTTCTACATTCAACTTGATTTCAGAGATGAAATGATTGATGACGTGCATTTGTTAAAATTGGATATGACTAGTATGAAGTGGAAGGAAGTGGTTGAACTTGAAGATGCTATATTGTTTATAGAAACTAGTGATGACTACTACCCAATTTGCTACTACAATTCTGCAGTTGGCTCAGAATTAGGGGGTTATGCACATATTTTCTGCAAGTCACGCAAAGTAATATATTCATTTCATGCCAAAGATAGAACCTTGTCCCTATCTTCCAAGTCGTCTTTACTACGAGAATGCCAATCATTAGCATGGTCGATGCTTGAATCTAAGCGAGAAGAACGGGACAAGGATGCTAAGGTAGTCGTAAGACCCGTCAAGAGAGAGAAGACTGTATTTGATAGCACAACAAGTGGCCAGTCGCACCTGCTCAATATGCCGCTGGATATCTTGGAATTGATTATGAAGCACTGTATTAGTATTGAATACATGAAGTTTCGCGCTACATGCAAACATTGTTATTTAGCGGCACCTGCAATTCAATGGAGCAACAAATCAATGTTAAGGAGACTGAATAACTATTCGCTAGTCTCACCGTGGTTGATGAGGTTCGACAATCATCGAGGCATTATCACTGTTATAGATCCATTGTTCGGTGACAAGTATTTTATAAAAACACCTCAAGAACTAAATGATGTTTACAAAATATGTTGTTCTAGGTATGGTTGGTTGTTGGTGTATAAAGCTGGAGAAGAAATTGAAGAGGGAGACCGGATCATGTTCTTTAACCCATTTACAAGTAATATCATTAAGCTTCCATGGATAGAGTATCTCGAAAGCTTTTGTTTCTCAGCACCACCTACTTCCCCTGGTTGTATGGTGATTGGATTCAGATCATATGGCACATCACATGTATGCATCCACTTTGTATCTGAGGGATCAAGATGGCATCGATATGGTTTGGATTTTGGTGGTGACCCATATTTATATCATTTTCCAGCATTCAGTGGTTTGGATATCTATGCCTTGGGTAACAATGAAGTACTTGAGGTTTTTAGAGACTTCACTACAAATGATTACAGTTGGGAGGTTGTTTCAGGCAAAGCTCCAAGAAGTTGTCATTGCAAATCTCCAGCACGATACTTTTTGTCGAATTGTGATCACCATCGTTTACTAGTTGAAGTAGGCGGGTTTGGAGGATCGGTTGAGGTGTTCCAGCACAACGAGTCTACACTAGAATGGGAGAAGATAGACGAGTTGGGAACACACATGATTTATATTTCTTATACATCATGTATCTGCCTTGAAGCCATATCACCAGAAATGGGGAACAAGATCTATTTTCCAAGATTATTACACGATGACGACACGAAGATCATATTCTATTCTCTCAAGACATGCAGGTATCACACATTCGATGATAAAATTATCCAAGAAAGTTTAGGCGCTGATTTATCTGAAACAAAACAACATTGTTATCCACATACATGGATTGAACCAAGTTGGCGTTAGATTAACTCTTACTGTGTGGACATTAAAAGTTCAAAATCATGAATAAGATTTTGTGTAATGTTATGCTAATATGATTGCCAATAACAATGAACATTCCTACATACAGCCTAAAATGATGATTTATCCTTTTTACCACCTAGATGCATTGGTTTGGAAATCAAAAGTAAATGAACCTTTTGTCCTAGAGCATAGATCATCTTTTCCACAAAACTTGATTTAATGATTATTGCATTGCTTTGTTTGCACACATTGTTTGTGCCAACAAGGATATTGACCAAGTTTCTGCATAAAGTAATCATGAGTATAAATAATCATTAATTAGATATCGTTCTTACACTAAATTCAACAAAAAAAATAAAACAATGACCTTTCCTCATAATAGACGTGTCTGTCTCTGTCATCCTAGAAGTAATGGTAATCAGGATGGGTGGTGTAATGTCCCGTTATCCCAGAAGTAATAGTGATCGTAATTGGTGGTGTAATGTCCCGTCTTTGATTTGAAATATAAAAAAAAAATCAAAATTACAAGGTTTATTTACGTTAAAAAGATTGATAAAAAAGGTTTATCATAAATGATTCATATCCAGT
This sequence comes from Deinandra increscens subsp. villosa, assembly GCA_039602395.1. Classification (NCBI taxonomy): domain Eukaryota; kingdom Viridiplantae; phylum Streptophyta; class Magnoliopsida; order Asterales; family Asteraceae; genus Deinandra; species Deinandra increscens. The sequence continues at coordinate 94,460,913 of JBCNJP010000023.1, read as the reverse complement.
TTCTTTTTATATTCTTTTACTCAACGTCGAGGTCTAAAAAAAATTAAAAAATTCAAAATTCCAACTAAAAAAAACTATAATTACTTTAAATAAAATAATAATTTCTAGAATTTAAAATAATTAGAAAACTCTAGTTTATTTAAACATAAAAAAAATATAGAACTCCTCCCATGAAGCCTCTAGTCCTTGGCATGATTCATGATCCAAAGGTGTGAAAGAGTTCTGATTTCATCGAAAGTAGCCTCCACCGAGATGCTCCTATTGTTGTTAATCAAATCGTTTCTTCAAGGTAAATATTAATTAACTCAAATAAAAACACAAAGCTTATTTTATTATTAATTATATATAATAAATAATAAACTCACAAGAAGAAACTCATAGAAGCGCTGAGGCAACCGAAAATTGTCTAATCATGGACCGAGAAGGAGGAGGCTGCGCTAACTCAAGCATGGCTCGACACTTCGAAGGATCTGTCGTAGGTAAAATATATAATTTTTAAAGTTTTTTTTTTTAATTTGTAGATAACAATCAAGACATGGCAACATTTTAGGCGAATATTCGTAGACAATTTTTTTCAGGGACTCAAAACGGAGCCATATCGAGCGAATGAATCATTGTCGGGGAAGTGGCAGAGTAAAAAAAATAAATTACATTACAATTACAAGAAAAAAATAAAGAACTTACGATACATAAAGAAAAAAATAAATTACATTACAATTACAAGAAATAAAGAATTATGGCACGCGGAAAGGAAAATGCAAAATAAAAGAAATAGCTATAATAGGCAGAGTAAAGTACACTTATGAAAATTTAAAAAAAAATGATAAAGAAGTTTAAAATGGTTTCAGAATCTAGAGAAGAAGACAGAATTATGTAAGTTTTTATTAGAATATTTAAGTAAAGAAGAAATACTCAAAACTTTTGGCGAAAGCTTCGCGTCAAAACTCGGGTCCCTTAAAACAAATTTCGGGTCTACCAAATATCTCATTTTGTTTCCTAGGGTACAATCGTCTAAACCGTATTGTACGACCACTATAACTCTAAACTTGAAATTACCTTCGAGTTCTTAAAGAGAAAGATGAAAAATGCTAGAAATTCTTGAGAGAGGATGAGAGGGTTTAGAGAGAGTTAGAATTCTCTCATGAATTCTGGTGTATGGAGCCTCAACCCATGAGACTCTATTTATTGTGGAGGAGAGCTCAAATGAAACATAAAAAATTAAATTCATATTTAAACTTCGTATTAAACGTCTTTAATACGAATTCAGTTTTAATTGACTTAAATATATATGTTGTTTCAGCTCGTATTAAAGTGGTCAAACGAAAAACTGCCAAAAATGCGTAACAGACCCAGCAACTGGACTGCTTCAGCACTTGCAGAGCCTGGCGCACAAGCCAGGCTGTCCGCAGATGCGCCACACGCGCACCCTATCAGTTCCGCGCTACGCGGGCACTCCAACTCTACCCAACTCGTCTGCGCGCTGCCATGTAGGCGTAGGAGGATCTGCACCGACCAATTATTGGTCCATTCACCTGCGTACGCAACAGCACCGTGCACCCACGCAGGGAGCACTTCAGCGGGTCCTGACTCGCGCCCCACCTGAGAACCCAAAAATACAAAGGCGGCTCCCAAGCGACGATGCGAGCGTGCAACGTGCTAAGTACGCCCACGCCATGCACACTCGTATACGAGTACGAGTTAGGGGTGCTTTGCACCCCTCAGGGTCCAAGGGATGCCTCCTACTCAAGGAGACAATAGTTAGTAATGTTCCCACCTTATAAACCACTTTTGGTTTCATCCCCCACCTAATGTGGGATGACCCCAGATTCTATACTTAATTTTCTCTCTTATTTTCGCAGCTTTCACTACTGCAAGACCTCAACTTTGAGCATCGATGTCTCATTCATCTGAGCTCGGTTTGGACGTGGTTTGATGCGTTGGAAAGCCCTCTCAACGTACTATACAAACCCAGAAAATACAGCTCCAACAACCTATGTTATCTGTATTTTATTTATGTTCAAAGTTGGTAAAAAACTTATTTTCACACTTAGTTAACAAACCCAGTTTTCACTAATTTTCTCTCGAAGTTCCAACATAATTATCATCATAATTATTTACTATTATAGATGGAGGAATGTGATCAAAAGCTACCAAGGGTTACTGCTAAGAACCTGGAATCCAATACCCAGACCATAAACAACAAGCATTATCATTATCAGTGTAATGAGTTGAAAGGGAGACGAATTCGGGGATGTTTCCATGACTGGATGATTCTCTCCGACCATCCACGTCTTGTGATCTTTTTGGAACCCACCTATCTCTAAGTTGATTTGCCTCCCACCTTTGATTCTTCGTAAAGAAGAAGAGTATTACCAATGTTGTTTGCCATCTCCGCCTGATGGTCAAGGCTCGGTTTTCGTGTTGTTCTCATATTCGGTTCCCACCATTCAGTTTTGTTGACTAGACCGTAAAAGAAAGAAACTGAAATGGACGGAAATGTCATATGCGAAATAGCTCCGTAACATAAGCGGCATAGATTCTTTTTCTTATCTAGGCCATCCCACTTGTTGCAATGGTAAAGTATATGCCATAGCCTTGGATGATTATATATTTGTCATACATGTTGGCATTGTGGTAAAAACTAAAGAAGTTGTTACAAGTCTGTTGCCGTTCATAGAAATGCCTCATGTTTCTTTCGATCGTCTTCCTGCCTGTATTGGTTCCTATAAATGTTGTTCTCTTATAAAAGGAACTTGTGTAGATCTGTTCTACATTCAAGTTGTTTTAAAAGATGAAACGGTTAATGACGTGTATTTGTTACAATTAGATATGACTAGCATGATGTGGAAGGAAGTGGTTTAACTAATGACTACTATAAATGCTGTTCTCTTATAAAAGGAACTTGTGTAGATCTTCCATGTCTTCTTTACTATGTACGAGAATGCCAAGCATCAGCATGGCCAATGCTTGAATCTAAGCGAGAAGAACAGGACAAGGATACCGAGACAGTCAAAAGATACGTCAAGGGAGAGAAGACTGTATTTGATAGCACAACAAGTGACCAGTCGCACCTACTCAATATGCCATTGGATATTTTGGAATTGATTATGGACCATTGTGTTGGTGTCGAATACATGAAGTTGGATCTTTAATTTGGAATTGATTATGGACCATTGTGTTGGTGTAGAATACATGAAGTTTCGCGCTACATGCAAACATTGTTAAGGAGACCGAATATATATTCACTAGTTTCACCGTGGTTGATGGGTTCAACAATCATCGAGGCGTTATCACTTTTATAGATCTGCTATTCGATGACATGTATTTTATAAAAACACCTCAAGAACTAAGCGATGGTTATCGAATATATTGCTCTGGGTCTGGTTAGTTGTTGATGTATAAAGCTGAAGGCGAAGAACGAAGAGCGACTCGTGTTCTTTAACCCGTTCACAAGTAATATCCTTGAGCTTACACGGTGCATTATCTAGAAAGCTTTTGTTTCTCAGCACCACCTACTTACTATGATTGTATAGTGGCTCGATTTACAACATACGGGCCACCACATGTATACATCCACTTTGTATCTCAGGGATCAACATGGCATGAATATGATTTGGATTTTGGCGGTGACCCATATTCTTATCATTTTCCAACATTCAGTGGTCCAGATATCTATGCCTTGTGTAACAATGAAGTACTTGGGGTTTTTATGGACTTTATATAATCACAGTTGGGAGGTTCTTGCAAACAAAGCTCCAAGAAGTCATAGTTGTAGATCTACAGCACGATACTTTTTGTCAAATTGTGATCAACATCGTTTACTAGTTATAGTAGGCGGGTCTGGAGAATCGGTTGAGGTGCTCCAGCACAAGGAGTCTACACTAGAATGGGAGAAAATATATACGTTGGGAACACATGATTTATATTTCGGATGCATCTTGTTTCTGTCTTGAAGCCATATCACCCGAAATGGGGAACAAGATCTATTTTCCAAGATTATTATATGATGACGACACGAAGATCGTATTGTATTCTTTAAAAACATACGGGCATCACACATTCGATGACAAAATTATCCAAAAAAATTAGGTGCTGATTTATTTGGAACAAAACTAACATTGTTATCCACAAACATGGATTGAACCAAGTTGACGTTAGACTAACTCTTACTGTGTGGACATTAATGATTTTTTAAATTTTTTTAGTCTTTGAGTTTTGAAAGCAAATCATGAAATTGTTCTCGAGAGTTAAACGGGGTTGTATAATTTTTTGTTTTTATTTATCATTATTTTTATTTTTTTAACAGCCTACCCAGATTTAACTTGAACGTACTTAAATCTACTAAACCGGATTAACTGGTAATTAGGACATTCATGTGCAGGTAGAGCACCGTTGGTTGTCTCCGTTGAGATTTTATCAAATCGTCCAAGTGTGAGACTCTTGAATTTACTATTAACGAATTATAACCTTACGCACCAGACATTAAATCTACTATTAACGAGCAGAGGGGGCGTTGAGCATGTGCGAGAAGTGCAACGGAACAGGGCCCCACATTTATAGGGGGCCCATAATTTTTTAAAATTTATATAAAAATTAAAGGATATGAAGTGTGAAAAATCAATTTTCTATTAAAAATGCTAGGAGATTTGCACAATTATCAATTAACTACATAGAATGTCATTTTAAAACTATGATTTTCTTATGTTTATTACTATTACTAAAAATTTTCTTTCTAAAAGAACCCTTTTTTATTTACAATTTTTTTTTCGAATGAGACTCATTTTTCTAGCTCGAACAGGGCCTCAAAATCCTCAGCTCCGGCCCTGTTAACGAGATTAACGTGTAATTAACGAAATGAGTATTATTTATATCGGTTATAAATAATAAAAGGTGATTAAATTAAATATATTTATTTAATTTAAAATCGTGGCTTTAAAATATGGGTGGATCGAGAGAACATGTTTAATAATTGTTTTAAGGAGGATTATAAATAATCCAAGGACTCGGACTCCTCATAAATCACGTACGAAGAGTAAATCAAAAACCTAAAATTCCACTTTTTTTTTTTCTCTCAGAACTTAATAGCCGCCCGACCCCAGATTCCGGCTGCTTTCTGCCGCCGCACAGCCATCACAGCTCCGCCGTGAGCACCGGTCTCCGTCACACCATCTGGTCGCCATCCGGTCGTGTTTTCATTCCGGTCTCGGTTCGAGCAACCGTCTGTTTGACTCTCGATGTCTCAAACGTTTATCAGAACCGCTAAGGTATATTTAACTCTGTGTAGTAGAGATATTTTAATAAAGTGTATTTGCATGTTGCTATCTTTTGTTTTTCTGATTTAACAATTCCACTGCTTTTAGATTTAATATCTTAACTACTAAGTTTTTTTCAAAACCCTAATTTGTTTATAATCACTAAAAACGAAAACCAGTAACAGAATACCATTGAAAACCCTAACACATTACATTACAGAGATGCCTTCATTATTTACCTAAAAGTTTTTATTTAAAAAAAATATTATTTTTATTAGTTCTGCAATTAAATAATCTTTATTTTCATTATCTTATCCTAGTGTTTGACTTTAGTCTAGGATGGTAAAAACATGATCTTAGTTACGGTTGTAAATTTTACTTTGATATTTTTATTAGATATTTATAAAATAAAATAATGTAAAAAAAGTAAAATTTTGTATGGGCCGTATAGGCCTTTAAGGCCTAGTAAAAATAAAAGTGATTGGACTGTTTATGGTTCCTAGTGGGCCAACAATTCTATTAGGTCATATAAGCCCATACTACCCGTATAGAATGTGTGTGTCAATATTGTATGTGTGTTTAGTAGCAATAATAAGAACGTACTTATAAAATAATAACAAATTGTATCGAAACCTAGGCATTGTGCAGCCATGCTTTGAGATTTATATTAAAACGTTGATAAAAATAAGTACATTATTCTAGCAGGGTTTCGATAATCTTCTAAACTCTAAAAAAAACAAATCATTTTTTTAAAATAGAAGAAAAACTCTAAAAGACAGAACATTTATTTAATGGTCTGGCTAAATAAACAATGAGTTTAACTAAAAAACGACTTTAATATGACCATTTGGTGTCACAGGGTCGTTTTGAATTTTCTATAGGGTCGTTTGGCTTGTGTGTTTTTTTTTTAAATATTAAAGAACCACCCCCTGAATTCTAAGGGGTCGTCGTTGCGACATTTTACGCCTTTTTGGCCCAAACGACCGTTTTGATCTTGTTTATTTATCAAAAGTGTTTGTTTATTTATAATCACCCTTATTTAAAAGAAGGCTTTGAATAAATAAGAAAAGAAAACACAAATCATTCGACTTCTTTGAACATGATTGTTTTCTAAACGTCGAGAGGAGTTTCCTCGTGTTTATCTTCACCTAAATGATATATGTTCAAATCCCTTAAACTGGGTATAATATGTGAAATATAGGGATAATAGGGGTCTCTTTCCCATTAAAAAAAAAAAGTTTTATGTTCTATTATCGGTAAACTATTGTGGGAAGGTATACACATCGATTCCAAACGAAATTCGTACCGGAAAGTAAAACAAACATGTCTCAGAAACTTTGTGTTAATGGGAGGTAAAATATGATTAGTAAATTTTACAAAGGTTAAAAAGAAAAAAAGTTAAAATAGGTACCGTTAATTTCCGTTTGCATTACAAAATTGGATCTCGACACCTGATTTTTTTCCTTGATTAAATTAGAAAAGTATGTTCTGATGATAATTATTGAAGCAATAAGCATGTCTTAATTATCATCATTATTAATTACAATGATAGGAGATGGAAGAAAAGCAGGCTTCTTGTGATCAAAAGCTATCAACGGTTACTGCTGAGAACCACCATTATCAATATCATCAGTGTAATGAGTTAAAAGAGAGGCGAATTCGGGGATGTTTGCATGATTGGTTGATTCTTTCCGACGATCTGGAAGTCTTTTGGTCTTTTTGGAACCCAGTTACCTCTAAGTTGATTCGTCTCCCACCTTTGGTTCTTCGTGAAGAAGACTATTACGAATGTTGTTTGCCGTCCCCTCCTGATGATCAAGGTTCTGTTTTCCTATTGTTCTCGAAATCGGTTCCGACCATTGTGTTTTGTCGGTTAGATCGTAAAAGAAAAAGATTAAAATGGACCGAAATGTCTTATGTTAAACAGCTCCAGAGCATAAGCAATGACGAGGACAATGTAGATTCTTTCCTAAGTCGTCCTACTTGTTGGAATGGTAAAGTATATGCCTTCGATGGTGATGATTTGTCCGTCGTACATGTTGACATTGTGGTTAAACCTAAAGAAGTTGTGATAAGTATCTTGCCGTTTGCGGAAATGCCTCTCCTTTTTTCCATTCATCATCCTTATATCCGTCGTCCTTTTCTAAAAGGAACTTGTATAGGTCTGTTCTACATTCAAGTTAATTTCAGAGATGAAATGATTGATGACGTGCATTTGTTAAAATTGGATATGACTAGTATGACGTGGAAGAAAGTGGTTGAACTTGAAGATGCTATATTGTTCATAGAAACTAGTGAAGACGACTACCCAATTTGCTACTACAATTCTGCAGTTGGCTTAGAATTAGGGGGTTATGCACATATATTCTGCGGGTCACGCAAAGTAATATATTCATTTCATGCCAAAGATAAAACCTTGTCCCTATCTTCCACGCCGTCTTTACTACGAGAATGCCAATCATTAGCATGGCCGATGCTTGAATCTAAGCAAGAAGAACGGGACAAGGATGCTAAGGTAGTCGTAAGACCCGTCAAGGGAGAGAAGACTATATTTGATAGCACAACAAGTGGCCAGTCGCACCTGCTCAATATGCCGTTGGATATCTTGGAATTGATTATGGAGCACTGTATTGGTATTGAATACATGAAGTTTCGCGCTACATGCAAACATTGTTATTTAGCGGCACCTGCAATTCAATGGAGCAACAAATCAATGTTAAGGAGACTGAATAACTATTCGCTAGTCTCGCCGTGGTTGATGAGGTTCGACAATCATCGAGGCATTATCACTGTTATAGATCCATTGTTCGGTGACAAGTATTTTATAAAAACACCTCAAGAACTAAATGATGTTTACAAAATATATTGTTCTAGGTATGGTTGGTTGTTGGTGTACAAAGCTAGAGAAAATATTGAAGAAGGATACCAGCTCATGTTCTTTAACCCATTTACAAGTAATATCATTAAGCTTCCATGGGTAGAGTATCTCGAAAGCTTTTGTTTCTCAGCACCACCTACTTCCCCTGATTGTATGGTGATTGGATTCAGATCGTATGGCGCATTAAATGTATGCATCCACTTTGTATCTGAGGGATCAAGATGGCATCGATATGGTTTGGATTTTGGTGGTGACCCATATTTATATCATTTTCCAGCATTCAGTGGTTCGGATATCTATGCCTTGGGTAACAATGAAGTACTTGAGGTTTTTAGAGATTTCACTAAAGATGATTACAGTTGGGAGGTTGTTTCAGGCAAAGCTCCAAGAAGTTGTCATTGCAAATCTCCAGCACGATACTTTTTGTCAAATTGTGATCACCATCGTTTACTAGTTGTAGTAGGCGGGTTTGGAGAATCGGTTGAGGTGTTCCAGCATAACGAGTCTACACTAGAATGGGAGAAGATAGACGAGTTGGGAACACACATGATTTATATTTCTTATACATCATGTATCTGCCTTGAAGCCATATCACCAGAAATGGGGAACAAGATCTATTTTCCAAGATTATTACACGATGACGACACAAAGATCGTATTCTATTCTCTCAAGACATGCAGATATCACACATTCGATGACAAAATTATTCAAGAAAGTTTAGGTGTTGATTTATTTGGAACAAAACAACATTGTTATCCACATACATGGATTGAACCAAGTTGGCGTTAGATTAACTCTTACTGTGTGGACATTAAAAATTCAAAATCATGAATAAGATTTTGTGTTTATGCTAATATGATTGCCAATAACAATGAACATTCTAACAGCCTAAAATGATGACTTATCTTTTTTACAACCTAGATGCATTGGTTGGAAATCAAAAGTAAATGAACCTTTTGTCCTAGAGCATAGATCAATCATCTTTTCCACAAAACTTGATTTAATGATTATTGCATTGCTTTGTTTGCACACATTGTTTGTGCCAACAAGGATATTGACCAAGTTTCTGCATAAAGTAATCATGAGTATAAATAATCATTAATTAGATAACGTTCTTACACTAAGTTCAAGTTGTACGTTTGTGAGCATGTGTCAGATGATCACTTGGTCTGAAAGTAATTCAAATCAACTCAACACGTTCATGATCAAATTGAAGAAAGTCCGTACAGTAAGTTGTAATCGGTTTGAATTAATGGCAAATTCGAGGATAAAATAGTACCTAATAACATCCACCCTTGTAATCTCGAACATTCAAATTCCAAACAAAAGGAGAAAGCAAATGAAGAGAACATACAATTTTAGAGTTTTGTAAAGTGTGAATTCCTCTAACGAAAAGTGTACAAAAAGCCACATCAATTTTTGAATAACTAATGTAGGAGGTCTATGCATTACAATTTTTAACTTTAAGGACCTAGCTGGTTAAGGCGGCAAAATGGGCGGGCCGCGTGGGCAGGTTTAGTTTGGATTGAAACATGACCGATTGACCCTAAACGTTTATTGTTCAAAGACCTTTTTACCTTTTCACATATAATTACTGTCAAAGTATGATTTAGAAAATTCTCTTAAAAGAATTAAATCCGATTGAATAAAATCATTTAGGAGGTTATTTGTGCATTTGAAATACACTTTGGGTGACTTTTGACTAACACTTATGTCAAAACTAACACCTTTAAAGCATAAATGATATATATAAATGGATCAAAACTAAATCCTATGTCAATAACTACTAAAATGGTTATAAAATTATGCAAAACATATCACATGAGAAAGGAAAAGTTGAACCATACCTAGGAAGCCTATATAAAATGAGAATTGCTGTGACTTCATAGCGACTTGTTAGCTTAAATGGTTATGTGCACATGTCCTGGACCTGATTTACCAGCCCAGTTATTGGTCTTCTCAAAACGTACCAAGACATATGTTTAAACAAATTTAAATATATAATTCTCATGTGGTGCATCCAGAGACCTAGAGGTGGTAAGATGGGTAGGCCAGGTAACTTGTTGGCAAACTTAGGTAGTTGCCTAATCTTGATGTCAAACTTTCAACGGTGATGCATAATCTTCTTGTAAATCATACAAACCAAGCCATTTTTATTTCACTAAAGAACTTCACAAGCAGTAAGTGCCTGGGTGGTGCGTAGGTAGTAAAACAGAAGCTGCTAAACCATTTTTTATGGTTCCAAACCTTTAATACAATAAACACCAAGACACCAACAGACTGTTTTATAAGTTGTTAAATAAACCGTCAATAAGTTTTCAGAATTGACATTCAAGAAGCTAAAAAAATATCGATAATAAACTCTTTTAAACACCAACTTATACTTCAAACAACACTTTCTAATTCCAAAAGTACGAGAACAATAGAATAGTTACAAGTAGGCTAAAACTAAAAACAAAAATACTTTAAAAAATAAATAGGCCAAAATAGTATTTAGTTTATTTAGGTCACCTAAAAACTACTAGAGTAACCCACAATCCAATTTGTTTGACCCATGGAAGAAACCCAAAAACCATATAGTGAACCTAGAACTCGATTAAGTTGACATGTTGAATAAACTAAATAAAAATGAAAGCTAATAATCTTCTATCTGGATTCAAGTCCCTATAAAACCTAAAAATGTTCTATGGATACGACAACCAATTTTTTAAACCAATACACACTTCAGATTTGCACACAAAAGGAGCTGATCCTACCATTTGCTGACTAAATCATATAAATTAATCAGTTTCTTCAAATATATTGTTATAAAAAGTGTCCAAATCACATGAAGAAATCAGCCTGTACAAAAAAAATAAAAGAAAAAATCAATACATATATTTTTGATGTCAAAACACAGGCAACTTGGTGTTAAAATCATCTAACAATAAACATTGAACATAATCTAATATATAATCGATTATAATTAGAGGGGAAAGATCTATAGAAAACCAATAATTATCCAGAAAACCAAAAAACCAACCTTTTTTTCTCTATAACTTCTTCATATATTAATATTTTTTAAAAATAATTGGAAAATTGGATTTAAATAATACGAGTTATCACTTATTGGCGAATAATAATATGAGTTTTGACATTTCCTCACAATAATACCAATTAAACACTTAGGTGCTATCAGTGATACGCCGTTTAAATTGATTTAACGGGGTTAGTGAAATGGATCTTTTTGTCATTTTTGAAAGTTGAGGGGCTGGTTTTGTAATTTTTTTATTTTCTTTAAACATAAAAAAGGGATAAGTGGAGAAGGAGCACCGGCGACCTCCCCTAGGGTTCCGGTACCCTCCCTCCTCTCTGCCGCCTCCCTCCGCCTCTCCTCCGCCGCCGGCGAACCGGGTTTCTCCGTCCTCCCTCCGATCAGCTCCAACAGCACCATTCCGTAGCTAAACACGTCGGATTTCTCCGTCACTCCAAGCTCTAACAACCATTCCGGCACCAAATACCCTTTCTGATCACGTGACATCAGCTTCGACAGCCCGAAATCGGAGACAATCGCACGGTGATTCTCATCGACCATTCCGACGCCAAATACCCTTTCGTGCCACGTACGGCGGCGTGTTTTGTGCACCTTCACCAGTCAACGCCTCGAACCGGGTGGTCGCCGGAATCGACCTCAACCACGCCGATATCGCCGGTGCGAGGCTGTGGTCTCCGGTGATGGGGCGGTGCTTCTGATCGGAGAAGGGGGAGGTCGCCGGTGATGGGGCGGTGCTTCTGATCGGAGAAGGGGGAGGTCGCCGCTGATGGGGCGGTGCTTCTGATCGGAGAAGGGGGAGGTCGCCGGTGATGGGGCGGTGCTCCTTCTCCACTTATCTTTTCTTTTTTTTTTTATGTTTAAAGAAAATAAAAAAAATTACAAAACCAGCCCCTCAACTTTCAAAAATGACAAAAAGATCCGTTTCACTAACCCCGTTAAATTAATTTTAACGGCGTATCACTGATATCACCTATGTGTTTAATTGGTATTATTGTGAGGAAAGGTCAAAACTCATATTATTATTCGCCAATAAGTGATAACTCGTATTATTTAAATCCAATTTTCCAAAATAATTTCACCAAAAATTCTATAATTTTATTAGCTTTATTTATGGGAAAAAAAATTTAAAAAATAAAAAGTTTAGTGATTTTTTATTATTGCATCATGCAATAGTACCAATAGTATTGCATAATGCATTATAATTAAAACTACTTAAAAACAAGAGACTTAACTTAAATATGAATGTGGTTTATGCGAATAATGTAAAAAACAAAGAATTGACATTCATAAACCAATTTTATATTATTGTTGCATAGTGCAATATTAATTTCAAGCTAAAATTCGAATTTTATTTTATTTTTTAAAAAAACTCGAAAACGTTTTTAAAGTTTTTTATTTTTCCAATATTCTTAAAATCATGAAAGAAACATATAAAAAAAGTTTAAAAAAAAATAATTTTTTTCCTTGGATTTTTGGTTTTTTATAAAATATTGGTTTTCTATAGAACCCAACCCTATAATTAGAATGCCTCATCTTCAAAAAAGTCAACAGCGACAACATCATCCGATAAATGTAAATCTACAATTTTAACAGTCCAAATGAGCTAGATTAGAGAAGGAAGTAGTTAATAATAATCCATAAGCAAATAGTATAATACCTATATGGATTTGTTGTACATAAAATGAAAAGCATAAACAAAATGTGGAATCGATTAACAAATTAAGCAATCAAGCAAAATCAAAAGCGAAAACGGGTATAACGACAACTTCTGCTTTGTGTCGATGTCGTCGTTCGGCAACTCCGTTTTGCTCCGGCGTGTGTGGCGGAGTTGTGAAGTGAGATATACCGTGCTGGTTGAGATACGGAAGAAGGCCGATATATTCTCCACCATTGTCAGAAAACAACGAGATAATTGGAGTTTGGAAAAACTTTTCAACCAACGTTTTAAATTGAGGAAACAAGATGGCCAAGTCCGATTTCTTTTTCATAGGATAAATCCATGTGTATTTTGAAAAGTAATCAACAAAAATGACATAATATAAGAAACCATCATTAGATTTTGTAACTGGACCCCAAACATCAGAATAAATAAGTTCAAGTGGTTTGGTAACCTGAAACGAGTTTGCACCAAAGGGTAGTTTATGGCTTTTATTAAGAGAACAAGCATCACAATGAAATGAAAAAGACGACAATTTATTAAAATCAATATCAAGCTGTTTAAGTAATAACTTGAGAATGTTTATTGATGGGTGGCCTAGTTTATGATGCCACGATAAAAGAGAGGTGCTGGACTTGGAGATAGAGTTGAGTTGAGGCAGACGACTGATGGCTTGAGTTGTTACAAAGTAGACATCATCAATGTTCTTGCCCCGCATGAGTGGCGCCCCCGTGCGAAGGTCCTTCACAACAAAGTAAGATGAGAAAAACTCACCAGAAACATTATTAGCTTTACACAATTTGGCAATAGAGATTAAATTGTTTCGAAGGCCAGGGACAAGGAAAAGGTTATTAAGGTGTAATGGACGAGTAGAAGTGGAAAGAGATGAGTGACCGGTATGGGAAATTGAAAGAGAAGTGTCGTTACCTAACACAATTTCGTCGGGACCCCCATAGTCAGACAGGGTGTGGAACGCGTTCGGGTCAGAGGTGACATGGTGAGAGGCACCGCTGTCGAACATCCATGCAGGTTGAGAGGTGGATGATCGAGCACTAGAGTTGTTATTCACCGGGTTTGCTGATGAAGAGTCATTGAAGCTTATGTTGTGGGATTTGAGAAAACGTTTAAGCTTCCGACAATCAGTTGTAGTATGGCCTGGAATAGAACAAAAATCACAAAAAATATTAGTGTTAGTGAGTGGGGCGGGAAGCAAACCCGCTGCTGTTCCTGGATTCCGACTGGGCCGAGAGCCACCCAGATTGCGAGATGGGCCTCGCATGTTGTTGTTGGGCCGAGAGTTGTTGGAGCGCATGAAGTAGCGCTGGGCCTGGGCTTGATTCACGGTGGTAATGGTTGGGGTAGCGACTGCCAATGTGCGTTCGTGATCAAGAAGTTTGTCCAGGAGATCTGGGAATGTGATGGCGGTGTCTCTCATCTTAAGGGCTGCTGCGACATGGGCATAATCGTCACCAAGTTGATTGATGACATGGACCACGAGATCTTCTTCAGAGACCGGGCTTTGGGCTAAAGCCAAGTCGTTTGCAATGGTCTTCATCTCTTGCATGAAGGTGGTGATGGAACGAGTTCCGCGAGGGTTATTGGAGAGCCGAGACTTGAGAGTGACAATGCGGGAACGAGTCTTGCTGGCGTAACTTGCAGAGAGACTCTCGAAGGCTTGCGCGGAAGTGTTTGAAGAAGCAATAACATGTTGGATTTCCGGAGAACAACTACCAATGAGAGCACCAAGAGGAGTTTGGTCTTGGCGAAACCATGCAGTGTATTTAGGATTGACCTTTGTTTCATCAGAGGCAAGAACCTTAGGTGGAGGGGCGGCGGTGCCATCAACAAAAAAGTCGAGACCAAGGCCGATGAGGGTGGCCATGACCTGCTTACGCCAAACCGGGAAGTTTTGAGGGGTAAGTTGAATGGGGAAGTGGGTGTGAGAGGTTACTTCGACGATGGTAGTCGATTCAGACATGGCGGCTAAGGGATGGGAGGGCCGAAGAGGGTGACAGACGGTTTAGGGTGGCGGAGATGGTGGATCGCAGATGCTCAGAGGAGCGATGAAGGCTGTGATACCATATGGAGAATAGAATTCGATATATTATTCATAAGAGATTACAACCCTATATAAGGAGATTACAACAATCAAGGATCCTAACTAAGGAATGTTGACAATACAAATTAAGTAATTATACACAAAAACATATTCTAGTAAAATAGATGATTCAGTAAATCATGTGACGTTAATACTTTTCACGGCATGCCCCCTCGGTTTTTTTCGACTAGAGTATCTATTTTCGTGATTTTATGTAAAGAAAAGTTATATGTATTGAGTATCGCTCCTTAGGATGTCTTGAGTATCATTCCATCGATAGAATTTTTTATAGAGACAACAACAAAGTCCATGAATACTTCATCGATTTCATTGGCTTGTCAACTTTTTTCCTTTTATATTATATATAACTTCTTTTTATTTTATAGGCCTACTTATAGTTTAGTTCATAATATCATTTACTTTAAACACTCTTGCTGTGACATGCTTATATGAGTGTACGTTTGATATTAATTTACTAGCTAGAAACCGACTCGATTTAAATATATATATGTTTTTTATTCAATATCTACCCGTACGAGGTTACGTCATACGGTTCTCTTAACGTGACATATAGCAAGTTTCGTGCATAATTTTGTCTAACAATGTTTTGGCTTAATTACATTCCATGCCGAGCCGAGATATATATGATGTGTTTTTATCTCCTTTTCATCCTGTTGTTTTTTTACGGTTCTATTTTTTGTTAGTATTGTCGTGCGGATTCCTTTTCGTGATTCTGAAACTCATTTCCACAACCATGTAACTTTTTTTATTGTTCTTAGTATACTATCAAGACCTTTTAGTTTTAATTTAAGCTTCACTACGTAATAACCTTACATATTTCTATGCACGTTCCACTCCATTACTAGAAAATATTTGATTTTTTAACTAATACAATAAAAAGTAGGGCTAATTTTGTAGAAACATAACCGACTTTTAATTTTATTCTAATTAAGTCACTCAATTTTTTTTTGTTCCAATCAGGTAACTTTAAAATATGTTCTAATCCTAGATAAATAACCTGATTAGCAGGTAACCTAATCAATTTTTTTTATAAAAAATTAATTTTTTATAAAAAAATCGAAAATTAAAAAAAAATTTATATAAATAACTTAATTTTTTTTAAATAATTTAAAAAATCGAAAATCGAAAATTTAATTTTTTTTTTATATTATCTATGTTCTAATCCTAGATAAATAACCTAATTTTTTTTTATAAAAACTTAATTTCATTTAATTTTTTTTATAAAAAATTTATGAAAAAAAAATCGGAAATTTAAAATTTCGAAATAATTAAACGTTTTTTTATAAAATAATTTTAAATTTTTTTCGAAAATTTCGAAATTTTTAAACTTCTTTTTATAAAATTTCGAATTTTTATAAAAATTCGATTTTAAAAAATTATTTTTTTATAAAAAAAATTCCTTTTTTTATAAAAATTTGGTTTTAAGAAAAAGTTCTTTTTTTATATAAAAATTCCAGTTTTTATAGAAAAACTGATTAAGTTCCCTGCTAATCAGGTCATTTATCTAGGATTATAACATATTTTAAAGTTAAGTTACCTGATTGAAACAAAAAAAAGTTTGAGTGACCTAATTGGAATAAAATTAAAAGTTGGCTATGTTTCTGTGACATTTTCCCAAAAAATAAATAGCCGGTGAACTTCTAGTTACTAAACAAGTTAATTATTTTATCTACGGGTGTAAAGGAGCCAAGCCTCTCGTGAGCTACAGCTACTCGAGATCGACTCGATAAAAAGCTTGAAACGAGCTAAGCCTTAACGAGCTCGACCCAAGCTCAAGCTTTGAAATAAAGTTCGTTTAATAAACGAGCTCGAGCCCGAGCTTTATATATCGAGCTCGAGCCGGCTCGCGAGTCTTAACGAGCCTTTTATTTATATAATTGTTATTTAATTTTTTAAATATATTTAAAAAATAATTATTATATATAAAATTATGATAAAATAAGTAAATAATATGTATTATTTTCTACATAAAAAATATAATTCTAAATACATATAAATTTATTTATAATATTATATCAATAAATAAAAATTAATAATAAACGATTCGAGCCCGAACCGAGCTCGAGCTTAAATAATTTTTCACAAGTAACGCTCGAATTTTAGAAATAAAGCTCGAATCAAGCCGAACTCGAGCTCTGTTAAATTTAAACGAGCCGAGATCGAGCCTAGCGGGTTCGGAGTCGGCTCGGCTCGTTTACACCCGATTTTTATCACAGTTTTCTACAAATACTCAAACACGCGCGAATCTCTCTCCCTTTTCGATCGCCGAAAAACGTTACCCACCGTCGCCTCCGTCACAACGAAACAAAATCAGCGTTGTTTTACATTTGAATAACGTGATCAGTACGTTATTCGTTATTGACAGTATCTAATTGTATATGTAGATCGAATTGAAATGAAATCTTTGTTCACGTTGTTAAGGTTTAATAATCAACTGTTTTTTAGCCTAGAGACATGATTAGTTGAATTGAAGTGTATTTTCATGGGCATTATGTTTACTGTTTTATAATACTTTTAGTAATAATTGTTGATTAAAGTCTCCTCGAGGGGACCCTCGAGTGGTAATTGGTGAGAGTAAGTCTAGCAGGATGCATTATGTTTACCATTTTATAGAATTTTTAGTGATAATTGTTGATTGAAGTGTCCTCAAGGGGACATTCGAGTGTTGATCAGTGAGTGTAAGTCTAGCAGGATGTAGATTTGGTGGATTTAGCCATTAGGAGTAGAGTAGTTTGTCAGGTTAAAAACTTGTTGAGTGAAGTGGTGTAGTGGTTAGGTTATGTGAAGTGGTGTGGTGGTATAAAGGTGTCTAGGCTAGGCTGATATTTAAGATGCCATGTAGGATGTGGTGTGCCTAGAAGCCATATCATGATTTGGGAACACATGATTATTATTTCGAATGCATCTTGTATCCGCCTTGAAGCCATATCACCCGAAATGGGGAACAAGATCTATTTTCCAAGATTATTACATGATGATGACACGAAGATCGTATTGTATTCTTTAAAAACATAGTCGGCATCACACATTCGGTGACAAAATTATCCAAAAAAAATTAGGTGCTGATTTATTTGTAACAAAACTAACATTGTTATCCACAAACATGGATTTAACCAAGTTGGCGTTAGACTAACTCTTACTTTGTGGACATTAATGATTTTCATTCCATAGGGAAGGCCGGGAGGGGTGTTTTTTTTCGATTTTTCAAGGAATGAAATGAAAGTTTTTTTTTCAATTAGATTTCTTCTCAAAATTTTATGAAAAAAAATAGAAAGGGAAAAAGGAAAAAAAACCATAAAAAATGAAAAACCATAATAAAATAAATACAAAATAAAAAATAAAAATAATAATAAAGATAAAATTAAATTAGAAAATAAAAAATAAAAAACAAATAAAATAAAAAATATAAATTAAATTATTTAATTAAAATTAACCAGCTTAAAAATTAAACATTAAAAAATATAAATATTAAACAGATATATTAATTATAAATGGAAATATTAGTAAATTATATTCGATTACTCCGTTTTACTAACCATCAAACAATACGAAACAATGATTTATTTTATTCTCACATGGTAACCAAACAGACAATGGAATGGTAATGATCCATTTCATTCCCTCGAGCTATCTATTCCCTACCTCATTCCATTCATTCGCTCATTCCATTACCTCATACCAAACAGACCCTTAGTCTTTGAGTTTTGAAAGCAAATCATGAAATTGTTCTCGAGAGTTAAACGGGGTTGTATAATTTTTTGTTTTTATTTATCATTATTTTTATATTTTTAACAGCCTACCCAGATTTAACTTGAACGTACTTAAATCTACTCAACCGGATTAACCGGTAATTAGGACATTCATGTGCAGGTAGAGCACCGTTGGCTGTCTGCGTTGAGATTTTATCGAATCGTCCAAGTGTGAGACTCTTGAATTTTATGTTTACAAGTCCGATAAATTAACGTGACTAACGAATTATGACCTTACGCACCAGACATTAAATCTACTTATTAACAGGATTAACGTGTAATTAACGGAATGAGTATTATTTATATCGGTTATAAATAATAAAAGGTGATTAAATTAAATATATTTATTTAAGGGTTATTGGATATTAATAATCCCAAGTTTAATGTATTGGCAAATAATAATCCCAAGTTTGACATTTACTCTCACCAGTCCCAAATTTTATGTTATTTACTGACAACGATCCCAACCTAACGGTAACTCCGTTTATCAAGTGCTGACGTGTCATGTCAGCTGGCATTTTCTTAATTTCTTTTTTTTAAAAACCCAATGTTTGACTGAGTTGACTGGGTTGACTCAACACCGAGTCAACTCGACTTTTCCTCCAAATCGACATCAAGATCGCAGATCCGGCCGCCGGACAGCCCATATGCCGCCGTGAATCTCCATCATACAACCACCAAACTCATCAATTACTCATCTAACCCTAACTCTGTTTACATATAGTTATAGATCGGAAATTGAAAAAAAAATGATACAAACTGAAATAACAAGAAAATCGAATGCTAGCTCAAGCTTAGATCCATCTTACCGGACCCGCAGCTGACATTGCCGGAATCGCGGTGTAGAGGTCGCCGGACCTGCAGCGGTCGCCGAAACCCAACACAGAAACCCTAGTCGCCGCAAATTCGGAGTAGGAGAGAGAGAGAGTCGCGACCTAAGTGTGGTCGGAGCTCACCGAGAGAACACCGTTGTCGTCAGGATGCTCGATAGCTACAGCCGCCGCCGCCGGGAGGAGCTGCGGCAAAACCCTAACCCCAGAATCGACCTACGGGTCTTGGATTCGAACCAGAGAGTGGAAAAGGAGAAGATCAAGGGACGAAAGAGAGAGGGTCGGACACATGGAGTCGCCGCCGAAGCACCATCGTGGCCGGCCAGATTCCGGCAGCCGGAAAAACCAGGGGCGGCCCCCTATTTCCTTTCTTCTCTGCTCTCTCTCTCTCCCACCCTTTCCAGAATTTTCTCTCAAGCACACATGGCTTATCAGGTTTTAAAAAAAAATGCCAGCTGGCATGACACGTCAGCACTTGATAAATGGAGTTAAGTCTCCGTTAGGTTGGGATCGTTGTCAGTAAATAACTTAAAATTTGGGACTGGTGAGAGTAAATGTCAAACTTAGGATTATTATTTGCCAATACATTAAACTTGGGATTATTAATAGGGAAAAAGACGAAACTAGCCGGGTTCACCACGGTTGGACGAGAATGTCCTCAGTTTTTCAAAAAAGGACCAGAATAGCCACTTCCACGGTCGCCGATCACCCTCCATAGACGGTCGTCCGACCGTGTTTCTGAGCCAACCAGAAGATGACACTTCATCAACCACGGTCGGATATCTAAGTGCTCAAGGTCATCCGACCGTACCATGTTCCTCGACGACCGTGCCTGAATTCTCTCAGCAACGGTCGGATCGACCGTCTGACAGGCATGTCGAGGTCGCCACGACCGTTAAAAAAATTATTTCTAAATTCGTTTAATTATACGGTCGTGTTGGATACGGTCGTCGACGACCGTGCTTAAAGTCGTCCCACCGTGATATTTATTTTTTATTCTTTATATTTAAATTTAATTTTGTACAAGTTATCTTTACTTATTTATTTTTCATCTTTTTACTCACTTTATTTTAACTATATAAATAGGAGGTAATTCACCAAATCACTTCATACATACACAACTATCAAATCCAAATAAAATAATGTCATCAAGACGAAAAAAAAAGAACGACTAATGCTTGAACGACTCATTCTAAATAAAAAATATAGAGAGTTGCGAGTTATGTGAGTTTGAGTTATGTGATAATGTATGAAGTTTGTGTGGTATTTATAGGTGTAAAAATGAGAAGATTATTTATTATATTATTGTTGGGAAAATAACTTTAATGATAAAACATTTTCTTGGTTCAACGGTCGCACGACCATGGTTGGACGGTGAGCGACCGTGGACGCCACGGTCGGACGACCATATACATTTTATTTTCGAATAAAAAAAACAAAATTTTTAACGGTTGTGGCGACCCCGACCGGTGTCAGACGGTCGGGCCGACCGTTACAGAAGGAATGTCGGCCGGTCGTGACGACCATACGCACGGTCGTACCGCCCGTCAAGAACACATACATGGCAAGGGATGATTGGTGGAATCCCACGGTCGTCCGACCGTTGTTGAGCGGCCAGGGCGACCGTTGTTACCGGCTATTTTCGTCCCACGATGGTCAAACCGGCCATTTTCGTCTTTTTCCCTTATTAATATCCAATAACCCATTATTTAATTTCAAATCGTGGCTTTAAAATATGGATGGATCGAGAGAACATGTTTAAAATTTGTTTTAAGGAGGATTATAAATAATCCAAGGACTCGGACTCCTCATAAATCACGTACGAAGAGTAAATCAAAAACCTAAAATTCCACTTTTTTTTCTCTCAGAACTTAATAGCCGCCCGACCCCAGATTCCGGCTGCTTTCTGCCGCCGCACAGCCATCACAGCGCCGCCGTGACCACCGGTCTCCGTCACAGCCACCGTTGCCGGTTCGAGCCGCGGGCTCACTATCCGGTCTCGGTTCAGCAACCGTCTGTTTAGCACTATCGGTGTCTCAAACGGTTATCATAACCGCTAAGGTATATTTAACTCGTGTAGTAGAGATATTTTAATAAAGTGTATTTGCATGTTGCTATCTTTTGTTTTTCTGATTTAACAATTCCACTGCTTTTAGATTTAATATCTTAACTACTAAGTTTTTTTCAAAACCCTAATTTGTTTATAATCACTAAAAACGAAAACCAGTAACAGAATACCATTGAAAACCCTAACACATTACATTACAGAGATGCCTTCATTATTTACCTAAAAGTTTTTATTTAAAAAAAAGATTATTTTTATTAGTTCTGCAATTAAATAATCTTTATTTTCATTATCTTATCCTAGTGTTTGACTTTAGTCTAGGATGGTAAAAACATGATCTTAGTTACGGTTGTAAATTTTACTTTGATATTTTTATTAGATATTTATAAAATAAAATAATGTAAAAAAGTAAAATTTTGTATGGGCCGTATAGGCCTCTACGGCCTAGTAAAAATAAAAGTGATTGGACTGTTTATGGTTCCTAGTGGGCCAACAATTCTATTAGGTCATATAGGCCCATACTGCCCGTATAGAATGTGTGTGTCAATATTGTATGTGTGTTTAGTAGCAATAATAAGAACGTACTTATAAAATAATAACAAATTGTATCGAAACCTAGGCATTGTGCAGCCATGCTTTAAGATTTATATTAAAACGTTGATAAAAATAAGTACATTATCCTAGCAGGGTTTCGATAATCTTCTAAACTCTAAAAAAACAAAACCTTTTTTAAAATAGAAGAAAAACTCTAAAAGACAAAACATTTATTTAATGGTCTGGCTAAATAAACAATGAATTTAACTAAAAACGGCATCATACGATCATTTGGTGTCACAGGGTCGTTTTGAATTTTCTATAGGGTCGTTTGGCTTGTGTGTTTTTTTTTTAAATATTAAAGAACCACCCCCTGAATTAAGGGGTCGTCGTTGCGACACTTTACGTCTTTTTGGCCCAAATGACCGTTTGGGTCAAAACGATCGTTTTGATCTTGTTTATTTATCAAAAGTGTTTGTTTATTTATAATCACCCTTATTTAAAAGAAGGCTTTGAATAAATAAGAAAAGAAAACACAAATCATTCGACTTCTTTGAACATGGTTGTTTTCTAAACGTCGAGAGGAGTTTCCTCGTGTTTATCTTCACCTAAATGATATATGTTCAAATCCCTTAAACTGGGTGTAATATGTGAAATTTAGGGGTCTCTTTTCCATTTAAAAAAAAAAGTTTTATGTTCTATTATCAGTAAAGTAAATGTGGGAAGGTATACACATCGATTCCAAACGAAATTCGTACCGGAAAGTAAAACAAACATGTCTCGAAACTTTGTGTTAATGGGTGGTAAAATATGATTAGTAACTTATACAAAAGTTAAAATAGGTACCGTTAATTTCCGTTTGTATTACAAAATTGGATCTCAAAACCTGATTTTTTTTCCTTGATTAAATTAGAAAAGTATGTTTTGATGAATGATGATGATTATTGAAACAATAACCATGTCTTAGTAATCATCATTATTAATTGCAATGATAGGAGATGGAAGAAAAGCAGGCTTCTTGTGATCAAAAGCTACCAACGGTTATTGCTGAGAACTACCATTATCATTATCATCAGTGTAATGAGTTAAAAGAGAGGCGAATTCGGGGATGTTTACATGATTGGTTGATTCTTTCCGACAATCTGGAAGTCTTTTGGTCTTTATGGAACCCAGTTACCTCTAAGTTGATTCGTCTCCCACCTATAAAACTTCGTGAAGAAGAGGCTTATTATCAATGTTGTTTGACATCTCCTCCTGATGATCAAGGTTCTGTTTTCCTGTTGTTCTCAGATTCGGTTCCTACCATTGTGTTTTGTCGGTTAGATCGTAAAAGAAAAAGACTAAAATGGACCAGAATGTATTATGTTAAACAGCTCCGGAGCATAAGCAATGACGAGGACTGTCTGGATTCTTTCCTAATCCGTCCTACTTGTTGGAATGGTAAAGTATATGCCTTCTATATAGATGATTTATCTATCGTACGTGTCGACATTGTGGTTAAACCTAAAGAAGTTGTGATAAGTATCTTGCCGTTTGCGGAAATGCCTCTCCTTTTTTCCATTCATCATCCTTATATCCGTCGTCCTTTTCTAAAAGGAACTTGTATAGGTCTGTTCTACATTCAAGTTAATTTCAGAGATGAAATGATTGATGACGTGCATTTGTTAAAATTGGATATGACTAGTATGACGTGGAAGAAAGTGGTTGAACTTGAAGATGCTATATTGTTCATAGAAACTAGTGAAGACGACTACCCAATTTGCTACTACAATTCTGCAGTTGGCTCAGAATTAGGGGGTTATGCACATATATTCTGCGGGTCACGCAAAGTAATATATTCATTTCATGCCAAAGATAAAACCTTGTCCCTATCTTCCACGCCGTCTTTACTACGAAAATGCCAATCATTAGCATGGCCGATGCTTGAATCTAAGCAAGAAGAACGGGACAAGGATGCTAAGGTAGTCGTAAGACCCGTCAAGGGAGAGAAGACTATATTTGATAGCACAACAAGTGGCCAGTCGCACCTGCTCAATATGCCGTTGGATATCTTGGAATTGATTATGGAGCACTGTATTGGTATTGAATACATGAAGTTTCGCGCTACATGCAAACATTGTTATTTAGCGGCACCTGCAATTCAATGGACCAACAAAACAATGTTAAGGAGACTGAATAACTATTCACTAGTCTCGGCGTGGTTGATGAGGTTCGACAATCATCGAGGCATTATCACTGTTGTAGATCCGTTGTTCGGTGATATGTATTTTATAAAAACACCTCAAGAACTAAATGTTGTTTACAAAATATGTTGTTCTAGGTATGGTTGGTTGTTGGTGTATAAAGATGGAGAAGAAACTGAAGAAGGAGACCAACTCATGTTCTTTAACCCATTTACAAGTAATATCATTAAGCTTCCAAATGTGGAGTATCTCGAAAGCTTTTGTTTTTCAGCACCACCTACTTCCCCCGGTTGTATGGTGATTGGATTCAGATCATATGCCGCATCACATGTATGCATCCACTTTGTATCTGAGGGATCAAGATGGTATCGATATGGTTTGGATTTTGGTGGTGACCCATATTATTATCATTTTCTAGCATTCAGTGGTTCGGATATCTATGCCTTGTGTAACAATGAAGTACTTGAGGTTTTTAGAGACTTTACTAAAGATGATTACAGTGGGGAGGTTGTTTCAGGAAAAGCTCCAAGAAGTTGTCATTGCAAATCTCCAGCGCGATACTTTTTGTCAAATTGTGATCAACATCGTTTACTAGTTGTAGTAGGTGGGTTTGGAGAATCGGTTGAGGTGTTCCAGCACAACGAGTCTACACTAGAATGGGAGAAGATAGACGAGTTGGGAACACACATGATTTATATTTCTTATACATCATGTATCTGCCTTGAAGCCATATCACCCGAAATGGGAAACAAGATCTATTTTCCAAGATTATTACATGATGACGACACGAAGATCGTATTCTATTCTCTCAAGACATGCAGGTATCATACATTCGATGACAAAATTATTCAAGAAAGTTTAGGTGTTGATTTATTTGGAACAAAACAACATTGTTATCCACATACATGGATTGAACCAAGTTGGCGTTAGATTAACTCTTACCGTGTGGACTTTTTAAAGTTTTTTTAATCTTTGAGTTTTGAAAGCAGATCATGAACTTTAGATTTGAAGGCCCCACCTTGTTCTCGAGAGTTAAAGGGGGGTTTTATAATTTATATATTTATTTAATAATATTTTATCATTTGAGTCTCGATGGTTACTACATTTTTGTTTTCTTTAATCCTTAATTTTTTATTTTTATTAACAACCTACCAGATTTAACTCGAGGGTACTTAAACTCATATAACTTGTGTATAACTCGTTTAACTTGTTCAAATAAACTATTTAAAGATACGATTTGTAAGACGGGGAAATCTTTGGCCAATAGCATTTATGGTTAGTTATTGAAGCTTTTATGTTTGAGGTTTGAAAAAAATTGATAACCACAAAGCCCTCGGCTACTTTATGTTTCATGAAGCCATTATGTAACCTTTCGGTTTTTCAAATATTTGTATTTGATCTTAATTCAAATCGTGATTGATAGTCAATAAAGAATCGTGTTTCATTTCGTCTCATTTATCATATAATTATGTTTGGATATGTCATTGTTGTGTTAATCGTAAAACGTTTTGATATTTCAGTTACATTGCATTTGGAATTTCAATTTCAATTGTTTTCGTTATTTAAGTTAAACCAAGAGAATTCGAGCAATCCAAACACGTGTTAAGTTTGTGGGTGATACTAGTCACGCACACAAGTGGATACGAGTGAGGTTTCGTGAAAATTTGAGGTTTAAAACGTAAATAATGAAGTTTAAGTTTTTGCGCGAATTCGGTACGAACCAGACAACTCGCGAAACTCGAAAATCATATTTTTATGGCTCATCGTGTTCTTATGTATGTTTTTTGATTGTGGTTAAAATTTGGAGTGGTTTCCACATGTAACGAAGTCAAACGAAACAAAACAAAACAAAAGAACACAAAGGGGAAAAAAAAGAAAAGAATAAAAAAACGAATTCTACTGACCATCGAATTCAAACTTGTGACATGCCTGATATAACCCAACTACCTCACCACTGAGGCAGATTAGCTTTAGTGACTGTAAACCAGTTACAGTTGTTGTATACTGTATCAGTCACGAGCTGAATTTTCACTAACACGACTGTGCTCGGTTTTTGGCATAAAAACTTATGCAAAACATGTTTTTAATCCAAATTAACTACCATTAATCAATCACTATCACCCCAATTTACTAGGGTAACCTCTGGAACTTTCATACGTATTTTAGATTGAATCAAACACCCCAATTTATTTATTTTTTTAAACTTTCAAAGTTAGAAAATCATAATCCTTATCAATTCGACTTCCATACGACCTCTTCACTATGAATACCCCTCAAACGTCTTCCACAATCACCATTCGACCTTTCCCAAGTCTCAATTTCTGCAATTGAGCTCTGGTTCTCGTTTTCAAAAGTCAATGGGTCGTACTTTGACTAGTCGAATTCACCACCTTCCTTCGACATTCTGAGGTAAGTTTCTTCTTCAAAGTTTCTTGTTTTATCATTCTCTTCAATAGTCTTCTGTTCGT
Organism: Deinandra increscens subsp. villosa; assembly: GCA_039602395.1. NCBI lineage: Eukaryota > Viridiplantae > Streptophyta > Magnoliopsida > Asterales > Asteraceae > Deinandra > Deinandra increscens. Next base: position 94,434,144 of record JBCNJP010000023.1, on the reverse strand, counting down.
CTTTGCTATTAAGGCTTATTACGCAAAGTCAACTCTGTGTTTTAATACGTAATTGGGGAATTTCTAATAAATTCAAATAAATCAATATTCCACTGGTTTCTACTCATCCTAAATAATTTGTTAATGATATTATGATGTTCCTAATGCAACAAAATCAGATTTTGGTCATAAAAATCATAGCTTTAACAATTGACCCGTTTAATTAAGACTTTTCTTGCCTAAATTTTTATCCGGAGAATATGGTAATGATTTAATCATAGTATTCTTATCCGGATAGTCCATAATCATGTTAGATTAGGTTCGAAATTATAAACTTGGTTTAATATGCAATTTTATAAACTTTAGGGTTGTTTTTGAAATTTTGAAAACTATAGGGTAGATTTTGTCATTTAGGCAAAGTTGTGATATTTTCAATTCTAACCCTATGGTTTATGAATTAATAAAGTAAGAACCTAACTTTATTTTATTCCGAAATTAACACATAAGACTTTAGGAGTAATTTTCTACAAATTTATGATTTAAACCCAAATCATGTAAATCAATTTAATTCCCCAATTATATATATAGCAATGGACTTTAATCATTTCGATTATTCTATTCATTTAGCTTATTCATTCAACTAGGGTAATCCTGGGGTTTGCGATTCTATTTTCTACGGTGCTATTTTCTCAACGCTCGCTCTACTAATTAGTGAGTATTCATAGCCCCTCTTTATATTTTATTATTTGGGGTGCAACATGTATTTATACGCAAACCTCTAAGTGCTTTACTATTTCATTTATTATGCGATTCTATGTGTGCAATGTGTGTATTCTATTAACGACCCGAGCCTATGGTAACAATGATAGCTATTGGTTGACAACCCACCCGCTAAGTCGAAATGATTCTAGGTTTCGATGGGTGATTGCTCCCTAAATTGTCAAAGGATTGGTTACACATCAACATTAACATGTTCAACATATGCTATGAATCAACGCTTGTCACATGAGTCGCCTATTTTATTCTATATATGTTTATATGCTATGAATCAACGCTTGTCACATGAGTCGCCTATTTTATTCTATATATGTATTCAAACTTATGTTTACTCACCAACTACTTTGTAGTTTACCTTTTACTTTAGGGTCCTGGACTTGGATAATGGCCTAAATTAGTTATTAAAATGTTTGTTTGGATTATTTTTTTGTTACGTTTGTTTGACTTGGTTTTTTTGTAAGACATTTCTTAATAAAGGGCATATCTAAGTATTTGAACTTAAATTAGTGTCATTGAGCATCTGGACAATTATCACGCCTCGACATATTCCGCTGTCGGTTGGGGTGTGACACGTTAGGCTTCAAAATTGAAACCAAAACCGATGGCGGTGGAAACCGATGGCGGTGGTGTACAAGTCGGAGGTTACAGAGGAAAGTCGTGAAACCGAAGGGCGGGTTGCCGAAGACATACTCCCACCCTCAGAGAGATCCATACTATGTGGCTATGTCATAATTATGTGTTCGATCATCATCAGAGAGATCAAATCATGAAATTTAGACATCATCAGGACTCAGAACAGAATTATCGGACCCGATCATGGAAGCTAGCATACAACCAATAGAATTCCTAGTAGCTAGACTCAAGCTGGAGGTTGCCTGTTATTAGACAAATTAGTTGTGTTATTAGACAAATTAGTTGTGTAAATGAAAGTGTATAAGAAAATTAGGTAAAGCAAAATTAAGAACAACTTAAGAAAAAAAAAATGACTTTGACATCCAACCATTCAAGACGAACTGTGATACACAGGGAACACCCAAGCCGTAAAAACGTCTCAACAATAAGTAAATATTTAATTCCTAAAACAAATTGAAGCAAGCACAAAACATTAACCGGAGATACAATCAAATTTGGATTGGAGATTGCAAGCTCCAAGACAGATTTCCTCGCCTTTTCTCTTTATCTAACGGTAAGGATAAAGTTATTAGTGAGTATCGTGATTTTTCTGGATGGATATGGAATTGGAGAAGACCTTTAAGAGGAGGTGTTGAAACGTTGCAATTTTCGAACCTTCTCGACTTGATTGCTGATTTGACGTTAACCAACAAGAATGACGAGTGGAAATGGGAGCTTGAAGAAGATACAGACTTTTCTGTTAAAACGATCCGGCGGCAAATAGACCGGATGTACCTGCCGGTTTGTGATGTCGCCACAAGATGGATTAGATTTGTACCGAAGAAAGTAAATATTCTTGTGTGGAGAATTGTTTTGGACCGGTTGCCGACCCGTTTAAATTTATCAAGACGGAGGATTGAGATAGACACTATTCTTTGTCCTATTTGCAACGCAGTTGTGGAATCTTCGAATCACATTTTTGTTGAGTGCGACATTTCTTCTCACCTCTTTGATCGCATAAAGGCTTGGCTTGACTTAGGTTCCTTGCGGATTTCTCCCCCTAGGAGTATGTGTGAAGATATCGATGACATGAGGCTAGCTGGAAAAAAGAAGGATGTCATTCTCTCCATTTTATTTGTCTCTTGGTGGGCTATATGGAAAACTAGGAATCTAGCCATATTCGACCCAAGTAAAATCAGGAACGGTAGTACTTTCGATTTGGTTGTGTTTAATTCGTTTATGTGGTATAGCGCTAGAAACCAAAAAAGCTTGATTAGTTGGAATAATTGGATGGTAAACCCTCTCCTTGTAATGTAATTTTTGCTCCTTTGTGAGTTTTTAATAAAGTTTATTTTGCCGTTCAAAAAAAAAAGCACAAAACATTAGCCAGAGATACAATTGAATTTGAAGACGTAAAAGAAGAAGAATTTAAAAAGCCAAAAAAGAAAAGAAAAAAAAATGATTGACAGTAAGATTAGAAGTTGGCCTGATACGGATTCGTATTAGTGGAAGCTAGAAACCCTAGCTTGGATAGTTTCCTTTGACCAATCGAATGGAAGAAAACGGGAACACGTTCAAAGAAATAATTCTTTATTGAAAACCAACTCCTTTAATACGATTACAAAGAGATCTTTAAATAGACAAATAAAAAAAAAGGAAGGCTAATCAGACTATGATACTAATAAATAATAAAATATTATTTAAATAAAAGATAGATTAAAAATCAAGAAACCATATGCGGTTTAGATTTCCCGGGCAGCTGTTGGTCCCATGAGGAGCTCTTTAACAAAATTGACACAGTTTGATTTAAACAAGATAAATAAGTTGCGAAAAGTAATCAAATTGGAAGACAACAATTCATAAAAATGTTTTTCTGTATATCTCAAATGTAAATAATGGTTTACACGAGTTTATAGTATAACAATATACTAACAGAAAGAACTTTTCTACGGGAGTAAGTTGTAATTGCTTTGAGAAGCTTGTGAATTGTGTGCTTGTTGTCTTGCCTTCTTTGGTGAAGTCCGTTTGCTATTTATAGGAAGTAGTAGCAAGTTGCAAGCGAATAATGTGGTTGAGGACGGTTGAATTTGGAGTATGCCAGAGTATATAGAGATAAATTGAAGATATTTAATTTATCTCTTTTCAACTCTCTTCAACTACTTTTGTATTTAATACCAAGTTAGTATGCCTCTTTAGTTGTTATTCACATAAAGGTAGATTTGTTTTTCTCGAAAGTATGCCTCTTTAGTTGTTATTCACATAAAGGTAGATTTGTTTTTCTCGTAAACTTTATCTTTTAATAGTCCAGAACTCCTTTAGGACTCTTCTTTGAAAACTAATAATGCTTCCCATCAAAAGCTATTTACAGAAATGAGGAATTCTATGGAAATTGGCCTGTACCGAATTACTTCGGAATTTCCGAAGTAGTTCTGTACGAATACGGAAATTTGTAAATCGTACGGATTTTCATATATTTTCTACTTTAAGGATATTTCTTATCTTTTCTTCTAATACTTTACTGTTTTCTGTTACATTTACAATATGTTCTAACAGCAGCGAATCGGGTCCTAATATCCTCATCCATATCATCTTCCCCTTCTTTGAAAAACTCGTCTCGAGTTATAAGATCGGATGTCAACCCATCAGGATCAAACGGAATATCCCGTCGTCTTTTATTTAACACTGTCACAACCAAGACCGTCACAACCAACTCTTTAAGTTTATCTCCACATATTGCTCGAGTCGGCTTCAAACGGACAAAAGTTATCCCATACTTTTAGGATATTCCAATTTGCGACAAAAATTATCATGACAAAAGTTACCCACAAATTATGCATCTAAATTATCTAAATTTTTTATTTAAATGTCAACTTTTGAAATCCCTAACTTATTAAAGACCCAAAAAATTCATGGAAATAAAAAACGATGAATATACCAAAAAAAATTAAATGTCAACTTTTGAAATCCCTAACTTATTAAAGATCCAAAAAATTCATGGAAATCAAAACCGATGAATATACCAAAAAAGTCGAATGGGATAGTGTTATTTTTTCTTGGCAATTCGGCATGAATTGCTTTTCTTAACAAACTCCGTGGATCAAGGACAATAGTCCATTCAAATTTGAATTCCATGCCAACTGAATTTTCAAACTTACGATCAACTTTAAGCTCCCTCATATTTGGAATAACCAAAACTGAATTCAATTCCAAATATCCGAAGAGTTGGGCTTCCACCGACTTATAATACGTGTAACCCTTTTGAACCGAGATTAATGCTCGACACCACATATCACGACGGAAAGAATGCAACCGGCGGGAAGGTTTACAGGTGGGGCGTTTGATGTGGCGGGACGGTTGGTGGGTGTGGTGTGGGTTTTGCGCAGATGTCGAAAGTCGTTCCTACGGAGGAGCGGGTTGCGGAAGAGTAAGCCAATAAAAAAATAATTGACTCTCAAACACTCTTCTGAATCGGGTATCACCCGTCTTCATTATATCGCGGATAACCATAATATTTAGGTTCTTTATATTGCACCTCTATAACACGAATCCGTTGCTGCAAACGCTTTATCTCAGCGATGTCATGAGGATCACGTTGTGCATAGTCGTTGCCTTCGGCGCGAATCTACGGTCTTGATGACGACGATCTCTCCTACTATCAGACATCTTGGGAACCTGGTGCTCTAATGCCACTTGATATGGATTCGTATTAGTGGAAGCTAGAAACCTTAGCTTGGATAGTTTCTTCGGCCAACCGAATGGAAGAGAGCGAGAAACGTTCAAAGAAACAATTCTTTATTGAAAATCAACTCCCCTAGTATGATTACAAAGACGTCTTTAAAAAGACAAATAAATAAAAATAAAACCTAATCACATATGAAACTAATAAATAATAAAATATAATTCAAATAAAAGATAGATTAAGAATCAAGAAACCCGATGGGATTCAGGATCCCTAAGCAGCGAATCGGGTCCGAATACGGATCATCCAGATCCGTATTAGGGCCAGTAGACTAAGTATTCAAAATTAGAGGTGCACAAATCGGTTAACCGACCGGTTAACCGGTTTTAGAAACGGTACTTCAAAAATAATAACCGGTAAAACCGATTTTTGGAAAAACCGGTTAACCGAACCCTAAAAACTCTAACCGGTCTAACCGAAAAACTGAGAACCGGTAAAAAAACGGTATTTTTAAAAAAATTATATAATATTTTATAGGTTAACCGATAACCGGTTATATAAAACTGGTTAAGAATCGGTCTCGGCCCTGAAAGTGCTAACCGGTTAGAAACCGGTTCCTTGGATACGAGTTAGGCTGTGTTTGGCGCGCCATAAGCTAGCTTATCAGCTAGCTTATAAGCTAGCTTTTTGACGTTACCAAACATGGCTTTTTTAATAAGCTAGCTTTTTTTAAAAGCCCCGTTTGGTAACGTCAAAAAGCTAGCTTATAAGCTAGCTTTTGAAAAGCTAGTTGCAGTAGCTTTTCAACTAGCTTTTCAACTAGCTTTTATAATATTTCCAATTTTACCCTTCCCTAACTTATAAATAAATATCTTTATTTACATTTATAACATGTACTTTTATGTCATTTTATATTTGTAAGCTATTTATCAGCTAGTTTTTTACCAAACGTTATTTTTTATCAGCTAGCTTATCAGCTAGCAGCTAGCTTGTCAGCTAGTTTATCAACTAACAGCTAGCTTATCAGCTAGCAGCTAGCTTTTCAGCTAGTGCGCCAAACACAACCTTATTAACCGGAGATAGAATTGAACTTGAACACGTAAAAGAATCACAAAACATAATTAACTGTAGATACAATTGAAATTGAAGACGTAAAAGAAGTAGAATCTAAAAAAGCAAAAAAAAATGATGACGATAAGATTAGAAGCCGGGCCAAGTAATCCGAATACAAACCAAGTTAGCTACCAACAATCAAATCAGCAGATAATCCAAATATGTGTGTACATATGGGTGTAAATGAGCCGAGTCGTTCGTGAGCTACTCGAGATCGACTCGATAAAAAAGTTCGAAATGAGTCGAGCTCGAGCTTTGAAATAAAGCTCGTTTGATAATCGAACTCGAGCTTTACATATCGAGCTCGAACCGACTCGCAAGCCTAAACGAGCTTTTATTTATATAATTTTTTTTTAATTTTTTAAATATATTTAAAAAATAATGATTATTATATATAAAATTATGATAAAATAAGTAAATAATATGTATTATTTTCTATATAAAAAGTATAATTCTAAATACATACAAATTTAATTATAAAATAATAATAATTAATAATAAACGAGCCGAGCCCGAGCCGAGCTTAAATAATTCTTCACAGGCCGAGTTCGATCTTCATAATAAAGCTCGAATCGAGCCGAGCTCAAGCTCGAGCTCTGTTAAATTTAAACGAGCCGAGCTCAAGCCTGAAATTCAGGCCGAGAATCAAAAACGAAAGAAACAAAGATGAAATCTGGAAATTGAATAGCTCGTTATTCTCATTAATCAATCCCACTCTTATACAATCACATTAACAACCTAACTAACAGTTCAAACGACTATTAACAAACTTAATACAGAAAGTTACAATTTAGTCCCTGTATTTTATTTAGGTTGTCACTTTTGAGCTTAAATTTCCAACAAACTCCCCCCCTAAGCCAAAAGTTACTCAAACTCAAACAATACCAATCCAACATCATTGTATACCAGTGATCCATAGGATTTGTGTATACTAATGTGCCAAACTAATACCATTTCAAGATTGAGCTCCTTTCTCCTTTATTCAATCTTTTCAACACCAAGTAAGAACTTCATTTCTTCAAACTTCCCTCTTGGTAATGCCTTAGTTAAGACATATGCTCTCTGCAGTTCTCCCTTCGCAAACTCCACACTGATTTCACCTCTTTCTACACATTCTCTTATATAGTGAAATCTGGTCTGAATGTGCTTTGATCTCCCATGAAAAACAGGATTTATCATCAGGGATATTGCAGACTTATTATCCACAAAGAGAGTTACTATCTTCTGCTTTTCTCCAGTAATCTCTTCAAGCAAACTGTGTAACCAAATAGCTTGAGTTGCTGCTGAGGTAGCAGCCATAAACTCAGCTTCACAACTACTAAGTGCCACAGTTTTCTGTTTAGTTGATTGCCAAGATACCACTGACCCATTAAAGTAGAAAACATTGCCTGAAGCACTCCTTCCATCAGCAGTATCTGTTAAGTGATTACTGTCACTAAAGCCCACCAGCCCTCCTCCATCAGTCTTCTTATAACTGATTCCATCATGAATTGTACCCTTTATGTACCTGATTATGTGTTTAACAGCTTTCATATGTGTTTCAGTTGGATCCTGCATAAACCTACTAACATAACTCACTGCAAATGTTATGTCAGGCCTGGTTTGTGTTAGGTATCTCAAAGACCCTACCAACTTTATATACTCAGTAGGATCCACAGCTGCACTTCCTTCAGTTTTATACAAATTCAATCCTGGCTCCATTGGTATTCTAACCTCATTACATTCTTGCAAACCCGCCAATTTTACTAACTTCTGAGCATAAGATGACTGTTTAATTGTGATACCTTCTCTGTTTTGATTCACTTCAATACCAAGGTAATAACACAACTTTCCCATATCTGTCATTTCAAGCCTTAACCTCATTTGTCTCTTGAATTCATCCACAGCCTGCTGATCATTACCTGTCACAAGCAAGTCATCAACATATATTCCCAAAATGATCAATGTACCATCTGTTGATTTCACATATATTGCTTGCTCCCTTGGACATCTTTTAAATCCAATTTCTTTCAACACTTCATCCAACCTATGATTCCAGGCCCTTGGTGCCTGCCTTAACCCATATAAAGCTTTCTTCAGTTTGTATACCTTTCTTTCTGAACCTTGCTTTACATAACCATCAGGCTGCTTAACATATACATCCTCCTTTAAATCCCCATGCATGAATGCAGCCTTTACATCAAGATGATATGCAACCCATCTTAATTTTGCAGCATATGCAAGTATCAGCCTAATTGATTCTATCCTTGCAACAGGTGCAAATGCATCTTCAAAATCAATTCCCAACTGTTGCACATACCCCTTTGCAACCAATCTGGCTTTATACTTAGTCACCTTTCCCAAAGCATCTCTTTTAATTTTGTAGACCCACTTCAATCCTATGGGATTGCATCTCAACGGTGGATCTGTAAGAAACCAAGTCTTGTTCTTTTCTATAGTTTGAATTTCCTCATCCATGGCCTTCTTCCATTCCTTTTCTTTCATAGCCTCCTGATAATTCACTGGCTCACCTTCCTGTGCCATTAGCAGCTGAACTCTTTCTTCCTCCTCTTGTCTTTGAATCCCATGTCTCACTCTGCTATCTAAAACATAATCTTTGTATTTAGATGGCAAAGTTGACACTCTAGGTGTCCTTCTTACACCTGGTTCATCATGTTGCTGATGACTTGAGGAGGCCTCATGATGATGTGATGAGTGATCATGGGATAAAGTTTCCTCATGCTCTTCATCATGATCTGAGTCACCTTGAGAAGACTCCCCTTGTTCTTGTATAACATCCACCACTGGTTCTACTGTTTGGATAGTAAACTCAACCCAATCTTCTGAGTCCACACTTTTCTCCTTTCTCAAATATTTGAACCAATCAGCTCTCCTTCCTTCATCAAAGATGACATCCCTGCTTACAACAACCTTTCTCCTTTGAATGTCATACATCCTGTGGCCTTTTGTCCCTGGTTCACTACCCAAATACACCATAGGTACACTTCTGTCTTCTAGTTTTGTTAAACCGGGTTGGTTTTGCTTAACAAAGCCAACACACCCAAAAATCTTCAAGTGTGACAGATTAGGCTTTCTACCTTTATACCTCTCATAAGGTGTACTATTCTTTATAGCCTTTGTTGGTATTCTATTTAGGATATAGGCAGAATGTCTTACAGCCTCTGCCCATAAATCCTGTGGTACATTCATGGCTCTCAAGAGGCTTCTAGTCATGTTTAATATGGACATGTTTCTCCTTTCTACAGTCCCATTTTGTTGGGGTGTATAAGGTGCAGTCAACCACCTAACTATACCCTCAACTTCACAAAAATTGTTAAAGTCATTGGAGGTAAACTCCCCCCCTCTATCAGACCTTAACATTTTAATTTTATGGCCAGACTCATTCTCAACTATAGCCTTAAATCTTTTAAACACACCAAAAGCTTGATCTTTACTCTTTAGCATAAAGACCCACATAAACTTTGTACAATCATCAACAACTAGCATAAAGAACCTATTACCTGCTTGAGTAGTGGGAGAGATGGGACCACATAGATCCATTGAGAGTATCTGAAGTGGTTGGTTTGTTGTGTACATTGCTTCTTTAGGAAATGGCAGCCTTGTCTGTTTACCAGCTAAGCAGGCTTCACATACCTTCTTTGGATCACTCAGGCTTGGTACTCCCTCAACTAACTTCTTGGAGACCATTGAGTGCAGGAGTTCAAAGCTCATATGGCCTAGTCTCCCATGCCATAACCAAGAATTTTGTTCAACATTGGCATGGAAGCACATAGGTGTCCCAATATTGAACTTAACTTTGTATAACCTGTTTGGTGACTTTCTCACCTTTATCAAGAGCCTTCCACTCTTGTCATACAACCACAGAAAGTTGTCTTTCATCTTTACTTCACACCCTGATTCTGTGGTTTGTCCAAGACCTAATATGTTGCTTCTCAATGTGGGTATATAATACATATTACTTAATACCCTTTGCTCACCATTCTTACATTCCAAAACCACTGAGCCTCTGCCTTCAATCATTACAGACGACCCATCACCAAACTTCACATTACCACCTACTTTCTTGTCAAGATTTGAGAAACAAGATAGATTCCCTGTCATGTGATTTGAAGCCCCATTATCAAGGTACCACATTCCACTATCAACTCCTTCTGATGTGTACTTTGATGGTACAACCTTGTGCTCATTCAGCAACACAATCTCTCTCTCTTGGGTCACTGCAGCCATGAGCAGTGCTGGTTCATCACATTCTTCATCAATTTGGTGTAAATTGGCTTCTGGTTTGGACTTTGTGGGGCATTCTGAAGCATAGTGTCCAAGTGTATCACACTTGAGACACTTAATCTTGGACTTGTCCTTTGGATCCTTCTTTGTTCTTTCAACTTTTCCTTTGATCCACTTCTTCTTAGTTCCACCATCAGACTGGTTTTTATTCTTTCCATTGTTTCTTTGCCGATTTTGCCATTCAGCATAGGTAAGCAACAATTGCTCATTCTTAGGCTGCAAAAACTGCCCAGATTGAGAAGCCTTTATTTCAATTTGGTTCTTTCTTCAAAGGCTTTCAATCTGCCTATTGCTTCCGGTAATTGCATAGTATCTAACTCTACGAATTGTTCAATTGAAGCTACAATTTGAACAAATTTTTCAGGGACTGATTCAAGGAATTTTCTCACCAGTACTGATTCCTCATAGGGAGATCCTAAGCTGCTTGCCTTTGAAGCTATACTCCCCAATTTTGCTGCAAATTCGTCAATTGTCTCATCTTCTTTCATTACCAGGGCTGCAAATTCACTCCTCAACGATTGCAGCCTCGCCTTCACTACCTTATCTACTCCAACAAACCTCTGTTTCACTGCAGTCCACACTTCTTTCGCAGTTTCATACTTGGCTACCTGTAGCACCAAATCTTCCGGCAAGGATTGATACAGGTAAGCGATGGCGGTGGCATCCTTCTTGGCATCGATCACTGTTGTTGCAGTGGGTTCGACTACCTCCCACAAGCCGTGAACAGACAGTATTGCTTTCATTCGAACGACCCAAATCGTGTAATTGTCATCGATAGGGCTGGGCATTTGAGTGTAATTGGGGCGTAATCGCGTAAAGTTGAAGACGTCATCGCAGGGGAAGAACTTGACATCGCCGGAGCAGAAGGCCTCTTCGGTGACGGCCGGCGAGGAGATGTCAATAGGCGATGAATTTTGATGTAGTGGACGAGTAATCGATTTCACTTTCTCCGGCAACGGAGATCGATTAGAAATGGGTGGAACGAACGAAGGAATCAGAGAACTCTGCTCTGATACCAAATGAAATTCAGGCCGAGAATCAAAAACGAAAGAAACAAAGATGAAATCTGAAAATTGAATAGCTCGTTATTCTCATTAATCAACCCCACTCTTATACAATCACATTAACAACCTAACTAACAGTTCAAATGACTATTAACAAACTTAATACAGAAAGTTACAATTTAGTCCCTGTATTTTATTTAGGTTGTCACTTTTGAGCTTAAATTTCCAACAAAGCCTAGGCGAGTTCGGGCTCGACTCGGCTCGTTTACATCTTATGTGTACAAAAATCAGATGGGAAAAGAAGAATAAAAATTAAAACAAAAACCACTGAAACGTGGTAACATCCGTGCCTGTCTAGGAGCTTGACTTTTTCTAACATAAATCATTTACTTTATATGTATTATCTACCGTACTTTTTACAAAGAGATGGTCAAGGCCGAAACACCTGCACCTGCCAGGGAGCTTGCTAACTTTTCTAACAGAAATCGTTTACTTTATACGTATTAGGGAGGGGGAAGTGGTAGAATTTTGAAGATTATGAAGATTGGTATTAACCAATAGGAGTGTGCCACGCATGAGAAAGAAATAAGTAGAATTTTGAAGGATTTTGAAGAATTTTGGAAAGGAGTGGTGAAGATTAAGGATGTAGAGTTTATTATGTGGGAGGGCCCACAAATACACACACACACAATCTTTGCCGATTAGCCTGAAGTAGTTTCAAAACAAAGTTTTCGCCGATGGCGATTGAGTGGCGGCGGTGTTGCCGCTGAAGATTTGGGCGCCGCGGCAAACTTTGTTGCCCACTCCGTCCCCTCTTATCTATCGTACTTTTAATATATTACAAAGAGATGGTCAAGACCGAAACACCTGCGCCTGCCTGAGAGCTTGTAGACTTTTTCTAACAGAAACAGGGCCGGCCCTATAAGCAAACAAGCCCAAGCAAGGGCTTTGGGCCCCCAAAAATTTAGAGGCCCCATTTTAATAATATGGTCCAATATATGTATTAATAGAGTTAGGTTGAAGAAATTAAAAAGATAGTCTAGTAGTGCAGTTTGTTGGCTTGTTTGCGCCTCATAGCTCTTTCTCGGGTTCGAGGCTGCTAAACTTGCTGTCTCCGTTTTTTTCCTCTCATTAATCCTCTCGAGATATTTATATTAAAATCTTTGTTCCCCAATAAGTGAAAATATTTTTTCTTTTACATATTTCTAAGAATAGTTTATTTTATGTAAATATTTTTTTACAAATTTAAATTTGGTTATCATTTTTTTTCAATCCTTTAATTTTTATTTTTAGTTAAAATTTGATCAAGTTTTAATTCTTTTTTACGGGCCTGAATTCAAATCTTAATGTTATAATATAATAATATTATGACACATAAAAGATAATTAAGACTATATTATATTAATTTGAGTTTAATTGTATTAAAAATTGATATTATCTTTATGATTGTGTATATGGCTATAACTTGCAAATCAATATATGATATTTCAATGCATATGGTTTAGGGTTTCATCATGCTTGTATAAACATGACATCGGTTTTTATAGCAATTCAAAGGTTAATTATTTTACCGAGCGCTTTATATTTATTATACAATACTAGCATTAATTTGGAATTAAAATTTATGAATTGGTTTATTCGAAAAATTTAAAAGAAAAGTAAAATTTGATGGCCTCAATTTTAGAGTTCGCTTGAAGCCTCCAAAAAGCTTGAGACGGCCCTGAACAGAAATCGTTTACTTTATATGTATTATCTACCGTACTTTTAGCAAAAGGAAATCTACGTTGGTGGTTATTTGGTGCCCTTGAAACCAAAGTACCCGTGTTTGAATCTGGTTGTAGCTTCTTTTTTTTCCCTTTTCCGGGCAGATTGATTTTCTTTTCTGCATGCTAGATAGAAATTTCTTTTTTAAACCTTGGATAGGATATAAAGAAACACCCCCCCCCCCCCACCCCACCCACACCCACAAAAATATAAAATAATAATACCCTTTTTTTTCTTAACACGATAAACAATTTCTTAATAACAGGCTTCTCCTCCGTTTCCTTTTTATTATCTTTTTCCCCGTTATTAATTCTTGCCCCTTGAATATAATATTGACAAATTTCTCCTCCGTATCTTTTTTACTAACTGCTTATATTTTTTTTAATCGATCAAGATGACCCGCAGGACCCAGTGACTATTACATGAGATACTCTTTTACACTTTTAGATGTTACAAAAACGAAAGCATTTTTTAAGTGTTCTTTTTCTCTTTTTTTCGTCGAATAGCATATTTGGTAAACGCCAAACACTGTTATCTTCACAACGCGCGCTCATGATCTTCACGTTCACAACGACCTCTGCCGCAAAACTCGGGAGGTTCTAAACCTAAGTTTAGTTTATATAATATGCTTCTCATAAATATTTACAAAAATCTATGTGGTGTCATGGTTTGACCAGTTGGTCTTGATTCCAACTGGCGTGGGTTCGAAACCGGTGGAGTCTACTTATTTTGGGAGAGCGACTTTTATGCTATATATTAATTGTTGCACCTTGAATAAAGAATACCGTTTTTACGTTTATTTAGTTTACAACTCATGCTATTGAATTGATGTATAATTTAATTGATTTAAAAAGGAAAAGAAAAACATGATTTTTTTTCATTGGATTCTATGAAATATTTTACTAGTTAGTGACCCGCGTAAATCACCGAGACTGTGATATAAAAAGAAGTATACGAAGTAAAAAATCAAAGCTTATTTTCTAACTATTAATATGACATTCAGAAAGTCCACGTTTCTATTACCCTTCTCACAAACTTCAAAAATAAATAAATTATAAGTTGTATACCCCATTAATAAAAAAAATAATTTAGACTTCATGTATTAAATTCAAATATAATGAGCTTTAGTAATTAAAAAAAATATAAAGCACACATAATTTATACAAAAAATTAGAAGACCCATCATATTAAAAACAATACCTGCAACTTAAGGAAAAACTATCAATCAAAGAAGATCCCCAACTCACACACTTGTGTATTCAACCTACATTAAACTTGAGCAATGGAATATTTCCTCACTGCTTACAAACAAAACATATCTCATCAGTGAGAAGAAAAGCACCAAATCCAAGTGCAAAAAATTAAACATGAACTATTTAACAAAGCAAAAGGCGTTGAAACACATAATGAGATAGAATTTCAAACTTACAAGGTAATTCAATCTATGCACACAAATAACGCAGATCTAGTGTTAGTTACATTCTGATCTCATCAGTTATGTAACAATTTTTAGAAGAATATAAAGTATGCTAATTTTGAGAGATTTGAATGAACGTTATTACATTTCATTTTTTATCATGACCTTTAAATAAACCGATCTGCAACTATCTGTGTCATTAATTTCCACATTCCTACCCTCATGAAAACCATTCATTTTAGTTCAAGCAACCTCATAGAAAAAATATAAACCAAGATTATTTAAAGTCAAATAATCGTATTAGAATTGCTTGATTTCATGAAGTTTGACTTTTCTATTTGACTATCGAAAAGTCAAACTATTCTAATTTGGATCACAAATTGGCCACGAATTCAAGTTTCTTTATATATTTTATAGATTCAAGAAGATTTTAGATGTCAATACGAAGCTACAGCAAGTTTCAGAATCAAATTTTATGAAAATTTGAGCAGAATTTGAATTTCACAACTTGTGTTCTTCATGGATGTCCTTTAATGGTGAATGTCTCAAATCTTTATGGTTTTGATTAACTCTTTTTTCTATAGATTTGTTTTGAGCATTGAATCCATTGATAGAATAAATTTTGACTATTCTTCAATAAATAATCGAATTGGAGTTCAAGTTCATCAATGGTGGGCTAAGAAAGTCGCAACTTTGTTTTTTGATTCGTTCACAATCATTCGTTGATCGAAACCTAAGCAATATGGATCTAAATTTAGGTTTTTTTGTCACGAATCCAAAGCAATTTACGCATCGAATTTTCGTTGGGAAATGAAGGAGATATGATGAATCAAAATTATGGGATTGTAAAAAAAATATGGAATAATTTTTGTATGAAAAAGTTTAATTTTTAAAAACATCTAAAAATGACACATAAGCTTAATCATAAGCGGCACACCTTAATTACGCCACCTAACCATTAAAAACTTGTGTTTATTATATGTATAGATAGATAAAAGATTATTTCTTAAAGTATGATTTTTTCATTATTTTTCAGTTATTATAAAATTAAAAATCATGTTTTGAAGCATCGTTCGGCATGAAGATTGCAATGTGTTAGCGTAGCGACACGTTCTAAAAGTATAAAATATGAAAATATAAACAATTGATAAAAAAATGTTTTGGTTATAAGATTAAAAATAAAAGTTAGAGTTAACTTCATTTTTGTTCCCAAAGATTTATCAGTTTTCTCACTTTTAGTTCAATTTTAAAAAATAATCAATTTAAGGGCCTCACCTTTGGTTTTTTTTCTCAATTTTGCTCACCTTCAAAAATTATCCAAATTAATCGTTAAAATGAATGACATTTATGTCCAAATTAAATTATATTCACCTTTAGATAGATCGACTTCCTTTTTAAGTTGGTGAATTAGAGTTTAATTTGGACCTAAATGCACTTCATTTTAACGATTAATTTGGATGAATTTTTTAAGGTGATCAAAATTGAGAAAAAAACCAAAGGTGAGCCCTTAAATTGATTATTTTTTAAAATTGGACTAAAAATGAGAAAATTAATAAATCTCAGGGACCAAAAAGGAAGTTAACTCTAAAAGTTATGAATACTCTTTTTAAATCATATGCACATTCAAGTCACGTCAACACGTTTCGTTTTAGAGCACACATCACACATGCATTTAGGGGTTAGGAAAAAACCGATTTTTTTTAATGGGACAACATCCAATTCATGCACATTGGGTGATTATGGGGCCCGGATCTTATCGTACTAAGGTTATGTTTGGCGCACTAGCTGAAAAGCTAGCTGCTAGCTGATAAGCTAGCTCTAGCTTATAAGCTAGCTGCTAGCTTATAAGCTAGCTGCTAGCTGATAAACTATAAGCTAGCTTATAAGCTAGTAGCCTTTGGTTAAAACTAGCTGATAAACTAACTGAAAAATGTAAAATGTCATTAAAGTACATGTATATAAATAAATTAAAATTTAAAAGTGAAAATATGTATAAGTGAGAAAAGGGTAAAACTGGAATTATTATAAAACTAGTTGAAAAGCTACTTCAACTAGCTTTTTAAAAGCTAGCTTATAAGCTAGCTTTTTGACATTACCAAACGGGGCTTCTTAAAAAAGCTAGCTTATAAGCTAGCTTATGGCGCGCCAAACACAGCCTAAAACCAGACCGATTAGGTTATGATCGGTTCTAGAAATAACCGATATTATCATGCCGATTCCGGATCGCATATTATGATAACCAAAAACACACGCATATTAACCATAATTAAATTAACAAAATGATCATTGACCATAATGTTTACTAAAATAGCCTTTGATTCTTAGAAAAAGAGTGACTCCGGCGAATATGATGAGAAACAGCGAATGGTGATATTAGAATTAAGCAGCGAATGCATGGTGAGTTCAGCGAATGGATATTAAATCTGGTCCAGCGAATGGATGTTCAGCGAAATTTTATTTTTTATTTTTAACTTTTTAATTAATTAAGCTCTTGATATGTTTTTACTTAATAATTTATATTTGAAAACTTTTTATAAAAATCTAAATACACGGTACTTTATACAAAAATTCTAAACATTTTAAACTAAGTTTTATTAAAAACGGAGTTATTTTTGAAAAAACAATTAAGTCTCGTAACGGACTTTTTATATAACTCTTGAAAAACAACAAAAGTTGAAGATATTACGTAAATGTAAACTGTTGGTTAAAGATAGAGACCTCCTATTGGAGGGTAATACATCCAGTATTAGTCAATACACCCCAGTATTGAGGGTTGTCTTTCTCTTAAACATCCCGTATAGCTAATTAAATACGGGGTGTATAGAGGTGTTGAATTAGATTTTAGGATGGCCAGTTAGATTGAGCCTAAAAATATTATAAAAAGATGAGTTCAAATAAATAGAGTTTTGTGTCCACTTAGAATGTGCCTAAAATATTATAAAAAGACGAGTTCATATAAATAGAGTTTTATAGTTGGAGAGAATGTGTAAGTAATTATATAAATTTTTAATGAGTTTGAGTTAAAAAAAAAATCTTTAAACCTGTAAAATTTATAAAAAAAAATGATTTTCCTAAATAAAATTTAAAACAAGTTTTTTTCTAAAAAAATAATCTTTAGCTGTATTTCATGGATTTATTTCGAATGTTATTTATAAATTTAAAACGTAAAATCTTATAAACATTATTTAAGTTAAAAATATTTTATTTTCATTTAAACTAATCATGATTTTACTAGCAAGTGTTGCAAAATATCATAACATAACAAAAATATTACAATAAAATAATTTAACTTGTTAGAAATATAATTTTAAGTGTAAAATATAATTTATTAAAAAAGTTGAAGATTGGTGAATAGATTCCAAAATGGGAGAATAGGGTCGGAGACTAGCAATTTTTTTGAATATTTTATTGAGAAAAATGGCGAATATGTTTGAAGAATGGTGTTCAAATTGACGTGTGATTTTATGAAATGGAGAATGAATGTATGAAATGGAGAATGGTTCTGGTAAATACATAAAAAAAGACTGACATGTCAAAGTGCTATTGGTCTGTTATTTTGGTAAACCTCCTGGTCAAAGGTCATTTTAGTAACTGATTTCCAGTTAAAGGCCACTGCTGCAATTTTCCCAAAGAAGAAACACACCGGCTGAGTATGTCTCATAATCAATGATCCATATTATAAAGTATTAACACATATTGGCCGATAATAATTTCGGCCAACGTTCCAAGAACTCTCCGCTCACCAAATATCGATCAATTTTTCTAAATGGATTAATTTCAATGGGAGTTGGAGAGGAGATTTAGAGGCGTGACAGTGGGGGTGATGAAGGCTAGAGTTAACCTCCAGAAATTCAATCGCGAAGGGAAACCGGTGGTGTTAGGGGAACCTCCGGTTAAGGTGTATGCTGGGAAGACGGAGAGGCAGGGAAGAGTGGAGGTGACGGGTAGGGGAGGAGCCTCGTCGACTAAGTCTTTTGCGAAGGCGGTGTCCGGTGAAATTGGGAAGGCGGAGAGGAATAATTTCATTTTAAATTTGGGGAAGAGAAGGTTTGAGGCTGAGGCGGAGTGGCAAGGTAGTGCACTGCTAGGCAAAGCTTCTGATTTGTTCCATTTGTGCAATTTGGACAAGTTTTTGGCGAATCTGAACATGCCCGGAGTTCAGGTTAGATATCTAGGGGGATGTGGGTTTTTCTAACTTGCATCAACCATGGAAGGGTGCTTGAAATTCTGGACAATGAGGACGTTTGGGGGGAATGGTTTTCGGATCTGAACGTTTGGAGGGGTCAATCTTTCCCTTTTCAACGGTTGGCATGGGTTTTTCTGCAGGGCATACCCCCTCAACTGTGGGATTGTGAAGTTTTTAATCTAATTGGAAGTAAACTTGAAACTGTAATTCATCATTCGGATGCCGACCTCAAGGATTGTAACATGTGCCGGAATTGCATTGGAGTATTGGTGGAAGGGCTGCACAAGGTGGAGGGCGTGATCAAGATACGATGGGATGATCGGGTTTTCGAGTGTCGGGTTATTGAAATGCACGAAGATTGGGAGCCGGATTTCATAGCCGTTTTGGCATCGTCGGAGGGCGCTCGGAAGTCGGGTAGGTCGTCGGAGGGTGTTAGGCAGGCTAGCGGAAGCGTGCCGGAGAAGACGGAAGTGGATTTGGGGGGGCGTTTGGGGGGACGAGAAAGTTTCTCATGATGGTGATGGTAGTCCCAAGAAATTGGGGGGCGGTTTGCAGACTTCTCGTGGGGAGGGAAACGGGCGGGTCATTGATGATCCGGATCTTTCTCAATTTCACGTGGATCCTAAGGAGGAGAAAGGTGGGTCTATGTCGGGTCATGAAAAGGGTGGGTAGGATGGTAATTTTTCTAGTGGAGGGTTGGGTTCTAAGAATAAGGTGGGGCCGGAATCTAGCTGTAAGGAATTTATGGGGGGCCAGCGGCTTTTTTCGGTTATAAAAATGGACGGTGTGGAGGTTTTTTATGCGCCTTCTCAATTGGGGGATAAAGAAGATCTGAAATCGTTCTCGCCGAAGGAGGGGGTTGCCGATCCGATTGAGGACAAGGTGGGGGAGACTGGCGGGAGGATGGCGGAGGCTCTCGGGAAAAGTAGCGTTGTCCAGGGGATTGTCAGTCGGGAAGAGAGGCAGAGACGGGCCGATTTGGCGCTTGCAAACGAGGTAATCGAGTCCCTCCATGTTGCTGCGGTTGTAGGGGTGCAATTAATTGAGTGTGAAGAGAGGGTGAAGGGCTTGGTTTTGGAGGATGGAGTTGTTGAAGGTTGTTAATGGAGTGGCTCTCACTGAACATTTGCGGTTTGGGGGATCCGGTTAAAATTGCTTGGGTCAAGCAATTGAAGCTGGATTTAAATATTTCTTTTGTTTGCTTGCAAGAAACACACCTGGGTGAAGAGAAAAACATTCCGGTGAAGGGCTTATGGGGTGACAGGGCTGTGGGTTTCAAATGGGTGGCGGCGGAAGGTAGATCCGGGGGCATTTTGAGTTTGTGGGAACCGAGAAGATTTTCGTTGGAAAATGTGGTGAAAAACCAACACTTTCTGATCACGTCGGGGTTTTGCTTATCGTCTCACTCTAAAGGTAATATTGTAAACATTTACGCGCCGCAATCGGTGAAAAGAAAGAAGGATATCTGGGAGGAATTGGTTGGGTGGGTTGAAAAGCTGGAAGGGTGGTAGGTTTTCGGGGGGGATTATAAGAAGTTAGATGCGAAGAGGAGAGGTTGAGGTCAACGTTTAACCCGGCGTCAGCTGCGATGTTTAACAACTTCATCTTCCGGGCTGGCCTAATCGAGGTGCAGATGGGGGGGTGATCGTTTTACCTACACCTACGGGAAAGGGATTAATTTCAGCAAACTTGATCGATATTTGGTGAGCGGAGAGTTCTTGGAACGTTGGCCGAAAGCTTCGAGTGCAGTGCTTCAAAGAAAGTGGTCGGACCATTCCCCCATTCGTCTTCGGCTCGGATGTGAGGATTATGGGCCGGTTCTATTTCGTTTTTTCTCGTGCTGGAGTGAGATGGAGGGTTTTCAAGGGGTTGTGGACGATGCTTTGGATTCGTTTCGCTTCAGGGGAAGACCGGATGTCAAATTAAAATTAAAATTGAAAGACATTAAGAATGCCATAAAGATTTGGAACTGTTAAAAGTATGCTTAAGATTAATTCAAATGTGCAATTTAATAATTATATTTGTTTATTTTGTGTATGTGGGCTGCTGGCATCTTTGGGCTTAAGGAGCATTGGACTTGGATTGATGGGCTTGAGTTCGAGAGTTGGAGAGCGGTGTCGGGTCAAGACCCGGTTGTTACGGGTTGCTTATGGATACTACTTAAAGCTTCTCGTAGGATTGAGAAGATTATTCGAGAGTCTTCGTCTTCACCGTTTCCCTTTGTAGAGCTCTGCTAGGGTTTCTTGTTCGATTGTCGATCTTACTCGTTTCGTATTGTTCTTAGGTTCAGATCATCACAATGATGATCTGATAGGTTTTGTTTGTCTTAGATCTGTTTGTATCTCTCAGATTTGGAGAAACTCTTCATCTCCTTTTTTTGTTGTTCTTCGTGAATCTGTTGATTGTTGAGTTTATATTTTAGATCTGTTAACTTCACATGGTATCAGAGCCAGTCTTTGGCTTCTGACTGTGTTGACCGTGTGTTTTTTCGTTTCCAATCTCGATTTAGGTCTCACAAAACCCTAAGTCGCCGGTCGTAATATCATCGGTCGTTTTTTCCGATCTGTTTGATTCTGGTGTGTATTCCGCTGTGTGGTTATGTTGAGGAGAGATTACATCTTCGGTGGTTAGGGTTTTACCGTTTGAAACCCTAGGTTGCTTGTTGCGGTTCATCTGGCTTGTTCGTGCTGGATAAGAGACCTCAACCCTAAGTGAAGGTTGAGGAAGCTGGGAGGCGCTGTTCAGATCTTGGAAGTTTCTTCAGTTCTCGGCCGCCTGAGTTAAGTGACCCTAAGTGAAGGTCGTTTGACTCAGGCATATTGGGTGAGATCTTTCCTTGCTCTGTGTTTACTGTGTTTCTTGTATTTTTTTTGCACTTACCAGAACCCAGTAAACCCTTGAACTATCAGCGTGAGTGGTGTGGAAACCTGGATAGGGCTGGTGTCTCTGGTTTGTGTTGATTCTTGATTGTTTTTTGTGATTCTATATGTTTGCTTGTTTGACTGTATTGTTGGATTTAGGTGTCCAGACCCGACTAAATCAAGTACCCGACCCGGTCAAGACCCGTAAGAGTTACACCGGAGGCAACGGGTATTAAAGACCGCTTACCTATATAACCGGCAAATTCGCAGAAAGATTAATTATGTGTTCATTAAATAGTTTAATTAATACATAATTAATTACTTAAATCAATATTAATCATTAAGATTAATTAAGCGACAAAAACGTTAAATATTATTAACGTAATGGACGAAAATCGACGGATTATTAGTATGACTAATATTTGGTTAGCGACGAACATTTAAAAGGTTAAAGGTTAACTTTGGAAATTAAATGGTTCAATTGGGAATTGAATTAAATCGAGGGGTTAAACGGAAACAAAGTCAGTTATAAATATAACTGATTAGGGAGGCGAAACCCTAATCAACTTAGTGAGAGTTTCGGCCGTCGCTCTCCCCTCTCTCTCGCGACCGACGCCGACGGCACCCCACCGCCGCCGCCGCCCTCTTGCTTTTCGCCGACCCCTCGCCCGTCGCTCGCCACCGTCCGCCGCCACACTAGCCACCGCCGCCCTCCGCCGCCTGGCTAGCCGCTGCTGCCGTCCACTCCGCCGACGACACTCCACGCCGCTGCCGCTCTCAGCCGCCGCCGCTCTCAGCCGCCGCCGCACGCACTGCCGCCGCCGCTCTTCAGCTGTCGCCGCACCCCCCACCGCCGTGCGCTCCGCTGCCGCCGTCGCTATCACCGTCGCTAAAGCCGCCGCCGCCACCTTGCCGGCCGCCGCGCTTCCTCGCTGTCGCCGGTTCACCGCCGACAAACCCTAGCCGTGAACCACCTTTTTGGTGTGTTCGGCTCGTCGTCCGCAAACCCTAGTTCGCGCCCAATCCGACGTACGAGATTTTCTCGGTGCTTGATTCACCGCGTAGTAAATCCGTGTTCGCGAGGAAAGTCAGATTCGTCAGACGAATCACTTCTGCGAAACCCTAGCGTCACCCGTTGACTTCCGGTGTCTCGAACGTCTGTTTGAATCACCGCTCAGGTATATCTAAACTCGTAGTTAGTTTAGATTAAATTATTTATTTTATAAATACTTCGCGTTTGTTTAAACGCGATTATGGTGTTTGCGCGTTTGGTGATTGTCGAATCCTGTTGCTTTGGTTTACGCTAATTACCTGGTTTTCGCGTTAGTAAATTAATACGTTTCCGCTGCCTATTAAATTAATAGTTAATTTAGTTATCTGTTTTAATCCACTCGGTAATTGTTTAATAATTATTTATTGTAAATAATTATTTCCAAACAAAAAAAAAATTGCTATTACCGAGACCCGAATGCCACTGTCGTAACCCAACAGTGGTATCAGAGCCTTGATCACCACACGCAAACCCAGGCCGGTCTCTTTTAAACCGGCACACTTTCGCGAACTGGGGTTCTGAACCCGAAAGTCGCGAAATAGAATGAATCGCCTTTTAAATATGTTTAGTCGATTTGGATCCACTAAACATAATCCGATTCAACGTAATTGATTGAATTATCTTTCGTGCATATTCGGCCCAACCCTGTATTATGTTGTCATGGTTTCGTTATGGTATGGCCCATTAGGCCCATGTGTTTTGTTTTGGATTGGCCCAAATTTTACTGGGTTCAAAGTTGTAATTATTTAAAATAGAATAGTTTTATTTTAATTGTTATCGCTCATTTTCGCCTGGACGAACAAGACGAGCTTGATAAAAGGACCCATTTGAGATCATCCCTGTATGGGATTTTCGAAAATGGCTAGAAGTCAAAACAAGACCGACGTTTCCTATGACTCGCAGGAGCTTGTTGAAGCCAGTGGGAGCAACTAAGTCGATCAGGGAGTTTTCTGTTCTCGTGGTTGATTTACTTTTATGTCCCTTGCCCTTATTCGATATTGTCATAGGCTCTGACAATATCGAAGCCCCTGCTAGGCCGGATATGTACATGTGTGTTTGCTTGTTTTTGGTTGCTTGTCTTAATTAGATTAACACGCCAACTTAAAACCCAAACTTGGTTTTATCAAAAATGAAACTAATTTTTCAATCGATTAAATGAAAGTCCTAAGTTTGTTGCGACTTCACAAAATTAAATAACCAATTTAATTCGACATTAAATTCGAATTTTTCGATAATGCAATCGAACGTTATTAAAATTGGTCATCGTCTCGCGACACATAGATCGTTAATACTTAGGTTATCTAATTGATCGTCCCGAGTGAGATAGGATTCATAATATTTGCCGTCACATTAAATATTAAAATTTGACAAATTAATCCTATCTGGTAAGCCTAAAACCGGTAGTCTATGCCATCCTAAGTCAAGTCTAACTTGGAACATATTTACCGATACATCCGTGTTGGAGTATTTCAACACCGCACGTGGTGTTTAGGGTATCTTCCAAGGTGAGCGTATTGGAGTATTTCAACACCGTACGCTCACACTGACTGCTTAGGACAACTACTGTTTTTCTTTACATGCACTTTTGGTATTGGAGTATTTCAACACCGTACCTCTGGTCGGCTTGTAGACAAAATGGGCATAGATGGGGCTAAACGTATTTCGTTGATCCGTTCGCGAAAGCCCCATAACGGGAGTTGTGATAGTAGACTCACAAGTGACAATCGTTGTTCGTTCGGGTACTTAGAAATTTTGAAAGCACTTTACGCTGTCTGGAGAAATTGTCTAACTGACTGAATTCCCAATTCCTATTCAAGATTAGCTTGCCATCCTTGAATACGAATCAAACATCGAAACACTAAAACATTTGCCTGTTGTTTCAGATGGCTAACCGCGCAAACCAAGAGATTTTCCATCTCAAGTCTCTCCTTGAGAAGGAGAAACTTAATGGCGCCAACTTCCTTGACTGGGAAAGGAATCTGAGAATCGTCCTGAAAATGGCTAACATGGAAACCGTGTTAGATGCTGAGGTTCCTGAGGAACCTGAAGCTGACACGCAGGCGGCGCGAAACGCCCATAACACATTGCGTACAAATGCCAAAAATGTCGCATGTCTTATGTTAGCCACCATGGAATCTGAGATTCAGAAAAACATGGTTGACAGGACGGCCTTTCAGATGATCGGTGATCTGAGGGGCATGTTTGAAACTCAGGCCCGACAGGAACGCTATGACACCGTTGTGACACTTATTAG
The DNA here is from genome assembly GCA_039602395.1 of Deinandra increscens subsp. villosa. NCBI lineage: Eukaryota > Viridiplantae > Streptophyta > Magnoliopsida > Asterales > Asteraceae > Deinandra > Deinandra increscens. The sequence continues at coordinate 94,409,163 of JBCNJP010000023.1, read as the reverse complement.
TTGTCGCATGGCCGAAGGCGCTCCTGTCAGCCCTCATGTCCTGAAGATGAAGAGTTACATCGACCGTTTAGCAAAGCTGAATTACGTCATACCCGCCGAAATGGCGACTGACCTAATTCTTCACTCACTGTCCAGTGCCTTCACTCCTTTCCGGGTGAACTTTAACATGCATAGCATGGTAAAGTCAGTGACTGAACTTCACGGAATGCTTAAGACCGCTGAAGTTAATTTTGTTAACGGTAAGGCACCCGATGTACTCGCGATCCGATCAGGAGGCGTCAAGAAGCCTGAGGTAAAGAAGGGCAGACGTGGGAACAAGAAGAGGGGCAAGGCAGCTGTAACCAGAGCGTCTGGAAGCTCCCAGAAAAGCAAGCCTAAGGCAACCAAAGCACCACCGGCTGAACAGCGCGAGTGCTTTGAATGTCACAAGATGGGGCACTGGAAGAGAAACTGCCCAGAGTATCTTGCCAAGGTGAAAAGTGGAAAAGCCCAGCCGGGTAATTCCTCAGGTATACACATAAGTTTATGTTGTATGATGCTTCACTTATTCCTACAAAATATATGTTTGACATACTTTACATTTTGTAGGTGCATGAAGCTGAAAGAAAGCAAGCCAAGATGATGCTGAACTACCTTGCGATTGTCGCACAAATAAAGTTCGTGTCCTGAGTTTTGATTTAAAACAATTCTTGGCGATTTTAAAAACAACTGATTTTGTTTGGTTTTCCCTGGCTGTTTTCCAGGATGAACAAATTGCTTTCTTTGGATTTTGAATATGACATGTTTTGACAATGGTTGATTTTCGAAACATACATGTTTGGTTTTAATCTACTTTGAATTTGATTCAACCTTTTGTTAGATTAAATTCAAAATCCCATAACAACATATCTTCCAACCTGGTGCACTTGATTTGATTAAGACTAGCTCAAATGCGACATGATAACTTTTGGTTATCACATCCCGTTAAAGCTATAATGTCTTAAGCGTTTATCGTAACAGTTACGTGACAACGCACGACGCAATTATGGTTCATAAAGTCCTGTGATTTTAAACCATCCAGCGTCGATAATATTAAATCAAGTCGAACCGATTGAAGATCGCCGCTTCGATCTACAATCGTATGAACATATCAATCCTCTGCTTCAAGTAGACGTCTGATCATATAAGTTCGAATCACCAGCTGAACAACTACAGGAGTAATCACCTGCTGGTTACAGTATTGTAGTATGGTCATACCACTTCTGGTGCACATTACCATAAAATGTATACACCTAGACACATCTTGGAAGTCTTAGACTACAATAGTTGTACTCACGTGTGTTTTAATCCGACGAACACTAAGTGTCATATACGTCGGTCCAACGTTTTCAGTATGAAACTAGTAACACACAAGACTAATGACTTGCCACAACAAAAACCCTTGACTTCATGTAACCATGACACCCCTTTCACACATCACTTGCATAACTAACTTCCAATCCCAAGACCGGTATCTTGCGAAGATGGAATTTAGCAATTACATGTCCAAGAATAGATCTTTAAATATCTAAAGAAAAGTGACTCAGATAAGTCACCGGAATATGTAAAACAACTCTCGCATCTAAACGAGATGAGCCAGATAAATAATGATTCGCCAACAATGGATTGTTGTCAAGCGGAACATATTGACATTCCAGTTAGAGTTGGCATGTTTAACCTTACCTGAATAAGGAAACATCCTCTAATGTCGGACCCCAGGGTCCGATAGGATAAATCATCTTCTCGATCATCACGAGACACTTTCAAACAATCATAGACGATCGCATCTTCATGCTATCAAACTCTGAAATGACTTTGACAATCGTCTATGAACTTATGAGCAAGTCATAACATCTGGATATTAAGTTTAGACTCTCGTACAACATATTACGAAGTCAAACAATTTCGTTCTTGTAAACGATAATTGATTACAACGTTTTCTTCGTGTAAATCAATATCCAAGCGGTTTGAAAGAAAGATGAAGATAGGAATGTCAATCTGCCTCAAGCAAGTGGGAGCATCGCCATAGATCCTTACTGGAATAACGATCAAGTGCCGATCTAAAGATCATTTAAATTTTCTGAGATGAAACGTTAAATGACACCTCAAATAATTGTAAGTTTCAAGATTATATTAAGAATTGATCGTGATATGACTGAGCAACCACACGCGATCAATCTCTTGAAACAGTTCAAATCATACTAAATATGATGTAGACATGAATCCAATACTTGAATATTGCATAGAATGTTGCCGTAAGATGTTACGCCATGACCATAGATGGAAAATCACATCATCACTGCTAAACACTGATGAGAGAAAATATATGTTCATCAACCGAGTACGAATTGTATCCATTGAACATTAATAGCCACCTTAATTGAATCTGAACTAAGAATGCTATAAAACATTCAAGGGTTAATTCGACTCCATAAATAGTCGGTTAACATGCTCAAGTGATAACACAGTCATACGTGTGCTTACCAAGGGCGCTCCATTATCACAAGTTCGATTCACTTAAGAAGATTCACTGTTCAAGATAAACACTGAGTCTCAAGAAACAACAGATATTGGCAATTCCAAATCGAAATACGAGCATTTGATAGCGAATCCATAATTTCTGCGATCGGGCTAGATCAGCGAAATTAGTCTACTACTTAGTACACGAATTCTGCATCACTTCGATATTCGATTCTAGTGTTGGATGTCGAACACTGTCGTTTGCACCATATCATTCGACCTCCTCTAAGTTGTTAGACGAGAGTCTGAATTCTGCGTAACGAGTTCGAATTTTATACGTTTTATTATCCATGAATATTTCGTTTAATATTCTAAAAGGTCCGTAGTCGATCAGACATTGCGGGAGCGATGGCTGAAGCAAGACTATTCTGACTCTGGACTCAAGGTGTTGACCTCTAGACTCACAAGGCCTCATTGGAGAATGACGCCGGGACGTAACTCGTATCAGAATGTCTTCATGGATCTTAGCATAAGACAAATCTGATTGATGGTATACTCAACGGTATCCTTAGACCTGAGACACATGAGCGACCTCCCGTTTGCCAAAGAACATACTTTGATTGTAGCTTAACGCTGTCGCGTAACTGCCAGCCATAACGGTTACTTTTGGGAATGGATCTGAAGCTTAGTGGGAGCTGTATGTAGTCAATATGGGATTCTGTACTCTTGCTTTTTCCAAAGCAACAGTTTGACATCATGGGCCCTCTCGTTTGTTCCAAGTGTAAAGTGTAAGGCCTTACCCAAACTTACTGTGTGTTTGATTGGACCACTTCGAACAGCAAAACGAGGAATACAATAATCGAACCCAAAGAGAATGAAAAGATCCATGTCTCTGTTTCGATTGATGTCACATACAGAAGGATCTGATGACTTTACAAATACCATAAGTCTGAACTATATCACAAGTTTGATGATATGCCTTGGTTGTTTTGACTTGAAGTGTCATGACTGGTTGGGACAGCCACGTGTAGCTAGAGCACCTCTGACTGTAACTTGATTAATAGTCGCGATCAGTCCAAGTGGGAGACTGTTGGATTTAGGTGTCCAGACCCGACTAAATCAAGTACCCGACCCGGTCAAGACCCGTAAGAGTTACACCGGAGGCAACGGGTATTAAAGACCGCTTACCTATATAACCGGCAAATTCGCAGAAAGATTAATTATGTGTTCATTAAATAGTTTAATTAATACATAATTAATTACTTAAATCAATATTAATCATTAAGATTAATTAAGCGACAAAAACGTTAAATATTATTAACGTAATGGACAAAAATCGACGGATTATTAGTATGACTAATATTTGGTTAGCGACGAACATTTAAAAGGTTAAAGGTTAACTTTGGAAATTAAATGGTTCAATTGGGAATTGAATTAAATCGAGGGGTTAAACGGAAACAAGGTCAGTTATAAATATAACTGATTAGGGAGGCGAAACCCTAATCAACTTAGTGAGAGTTTCGGCCGTCGCTCTCCCCTCTCTCTCGCGACCGACGCCGACGGCACCCCACCGCCGCCGCCGCCCTCTTGCTTTTCGCCGACCCCTCGCCCGTCGCTCGCCACCGTCCGCCGCCACACTAGCCACCGCCGCCCTCCGCCGCCTGGCTAGCCGCTGCTGCCGTCCACTCCGCCGACGACACTCCACGCCGCTGCCGCTCTCAGCCGCCGCCGCTCTCAGCCGCCGCCGCACGCACTGCCGCCGCCGCTCTTCAGCTGTCGCCGCACCCCCCACCGCCGTGCGCTCCGCTGCCGCCGTCGCTATCACCGTCGCTAAAGCCGCCGCCGCCACCTTGCCGGCCGCCGCGCTTCCTCGCTGTCGCCGGTTCACCGCCGACAAACCCTAGCCGTGAACCACCTTTTTGGTGTGTTCGGCTCGTCGTCCGCAAACCCTAGTTCGCGCCCAATCCGACGTACGAGATTTTCTCGGTGCTTGATTCACCGCGTAGTAAATCCGTGTTCGCGAGGAAAGTCAGATTCGTCAGACGAATCACTTCTGCGAAACCCTAGCGTCACCCGTTGACTTCCGGTGTCTCGAACGTCTGTTTGAATCACCGCTCAGGTATATCTAAACTCGTAGTTAGTTTAGATTAAATTATTTATTTTATAAATACTTCGCGTTTGTTTAAACGCGATTATGGTGTTTGCGCGTTTGGTGATTGTCGAATCCTGTTGCTTTGGTTTACGCTAATTACCTGGTTTTCGCGTTAGTAAATTAATACGTTTCCGCTGCCTATTAAATTAATAGTTAATTTAGTTATCTGTTTTAATCCACTCGGTAATTGTTTAATAATTATTTATTGTAAATAATTATTTCCAAACAAAAAAAAAATTGCTATTACCGAGACCCGAATGCCACTGTCGTAACCCAACATGTATTACTGCTATGTATTCTTATCTGTTATGGCTGTTGATGATGATAAAACCTCATCTTCTGCTACACTTGTTAGCAAGATTGAGGCTAGTGATCCTATCTATTTGCATGCTAGTGATTCTAGCACACTGACACTGATTAGTTTTAAACTTAAAGGAATTGATAATTACACTGTTTGGGCTAATGCCATAGAACTTGCTTTAAAAGTTAAAAACAAGATTGGTTTTCTGGATGGAAAATGTGTTAAACCTACAGATGATGAGGTTTTGGCTAATCAGTGGGAGAGGTGTAACTCTGTTGTTCTTTCTTGGATTTTGAATTCTGTGTGTGAGGAACTGTATGTGGGGCAGGTTTATTCTAAGCTTGCTTCAACTGTTTGGGCTGATCTTAAAGAAACCTATGATAAAGTGGATGGGTCTGTGATATTAAATCTTTATCAGAAGATTAACTCTGTTAGGCAGAGTGGCTCATCAGTGGCTGAATATTATCACAAACTCAACACCTTATGGAAACAATTTGATAATATGGTTCAATTACCTTCTTGTTCTTGTGATGCTTCTACAAAATACAATGAGTTTAATAATTCAATTAAACTTATGCAGTTTCTCATGGGTTTAGATGATGTGTATATGCCTGTTAGAACTAATTTGCTAACTCGTGAGCCTCTCCCCACTTTAAAAACTGCTTTTTCTACCATTTCAAGGGAGGAGTCTCATAGAAGTAGCAACAGTGGTTCTAAGGCTCAAACTGTTGGTTTTGTTTCTAGGAATAGTCCTTTTTCTGAAAGCACTAGGAGACCAAATAGGGGTCCCAACACTAATCTAAAATGTACCCACTGTAACAAAATTTGTCATCTTGTGGATAGATGTTATGAGCTTATTGGCTACTCACCAGGAATGAAACCAAGAACAACTAGGTGGAATCAAGTGGCTAGACAGAGTGTTTTAAACAATTCTCAGTTTAGTTTTGATCCTACTATCAATAACACTTCTCCTGTACCTAATGTGAGTCCTGATCAAGTATGCAGGTTATTAAAGTTGTTAGATGAAAACTCTGTAGATGTACCTCAGACCAATGTAGGAGGTAGTTATGTTATTGGTTGTTATAATAGTTGTGTATATGTGTTTGGGTCTGGTATGGATAGAGCTGGATGGGTTATTGATTCTGGTGCAAACCAACACACGGTTGTTTCTGATAAGCATCTTTTAAACTCGGTTAATGTTTCTGATTTTGGAATTAAAATTAAGCACCCTAATGGTTCTTTTGCTACTGTAACAAAGATTGGAAATTATCAGCTTTCAGAAAAAGTTGTTCTGTATGATGTGTTCGTTGTTCTAGAGTATTTTGTAAATCTAATCTCTGTCCATAAGTTAGCTAAGGAAAATAAGCTTAGGTCTGTCTTTGATGAAAACTGTTGTTATCTACAGGATTTGTGTTCAAACCAGATAATAATGACTGGTAGTCAAGTTGATGGATTGTATATGTATGGTGATGTTCCTTTGTGTTCCAAGGTGTGTTTTAGTTCTAATAATGTTGTTGATTTGTGGCATAAAAGATTAGGACATCCAGCTGATCCTGTGTTAAAAATTTTATACAATGATTTAAAACTAAAAGAGTTTACACCTACCTCTTTGTGTGAAGTATGTCATAAATCAAAGCAACATAGAGAACATTTCCCTTTAAGTTCAACTAAGTCTTCTCATGTTGGAGACCTAGTTCATTTAGATGTTTGGGGTCCTTATAAGGTTACCAGCTCAGAAGGTTTTAAATATTTTCTAACTGTAGTTGATGATTACAATAGGGTTGTCTGGGTTTATTTGTTGTCTATCAAAAGTGAAGTTGGTCAATGTGTGGAAAGTTTTCATAGTCTTGTTAAAACTCAATTTGGGAAGTGTATTAAGGTGTTTAGGAGTGATAATGGGTCTGAGTTTGTTAATTCGCAAATGAAAACTTTTCTAACTAAAAATGGTATTATTCATCAGACTTCTTGTGTGCATACACCACAACAAAATGGGATTGTTAAAAGGAAACATAGGCATCTGCTGAATTTTGCTAGGACTCTTTTATTTCAATCTGGAATTCCTTTGAAATTTTGGCATGAATGTATTTTAACTGCAACTTACCTGATCAACAGGCTTCCATCCTCTGTTCTTAATGGCCAGTCACCTTTTGAAGTTATGTTTAAGTCTAAACCTCCTCTGAGTCACTTGAGAGTATTTGGATGTCTTTGTTTTCTAACTATTTTGAATTCAACTGATAAGTTTAATAGTCAAGCAGAAAAATGTGTTTTTACAAGTGGGACGACCCGCGCTTCGCCGTGGAGTCGGGCCGTTTAAAAAAGTCGGTTAGCGAAACCATGAGAGATACGCGTCGTGCAAAACTCGCATCGTAAATGCATCTAAGTTTAGTTCTAACAAAGAAATAACATGTAAAAATATAGGAACTTATAAAGCGTTATATGTTGTATATGCTTTTAAAAAAAATGTGGCTAAATCCTCTTAAGCTTCTAGTGCATACAAATTTAACGATGACACCTATTTGCAAACTTCATAAAACACCATTCCAAGGCTAAAAACACAACCTACATCAGAAACAAATAAAGAAACCATAAGAATCGATTGGATTGAGCAAGCACTTGTTTTTTTTTTTTTACAATTAGCGCGTTGCTGCTAGAAAAACGGATGGTCGTGCGGTTATACCCAACATGTAAAAAACTCAATGCTAGACAAAAGGCGTTTGGAAGCATTTTCAATAACATATAACAAAGTACATAAAACCATAAAATGTATGTAAAGTAATAGTATACTGTAACCAATATATATAAATATAATACAAAATGAAGAATACAAAAGCCTAATATTTGGTCTCAATGTTCTATTCTAACATTTATTTGAGAAGTTTACTCTTACACAGACACCTGAAAGTTTGTTTTGGTTAAAAATGAAAAGGGGAATCATTCTATAGAACATCCTTTTTTTATTTAATAACATTTAATAACACGTCGTAATACCACAATACATCTTCGTCAAATTACGACTCCGAATAGTGAATATTCGGATTCGATGCCCAATCTAAACCGAATATCCATTGAGGGTAAGGTATGATTATGATATAAATGGACCAAACGGTGGAGGGAGATCTTTCATATCTTTCGAGATCCACCCTACAATATGGGGTAAAAAAGCCAAAATAAGTGATTTTAGCCCTTATAAAAAGAAAACGTCTTTTTTTAGTCAAACTTGAGAAAAAATACACCTAATTTCAATTTGAAAATTTGAATGAGACTAGTAATAAATCTGTTAAAGGATACGTGGTTTGATCAAAAAAATTTTATCCTTTCTCGATAAAAAAGTTCATTTTAGATCTATAATCTTCTAAACGTTCCTAATAAATTGTTTTGATTGAAATGGAAAACAATCAATCCCATAATAAATTAGTTAATGAGTTGAAATAAACTAACTAAAATAAAGAGTTTTTTTTCATTAGACCGATGCCCCTAGTTAATCCTATAAGCAATCTGTTACCAAGCCGTCTTATTGGGAATAACAAGAGCATCCATGAATACTCAAAGTTTCATATCCGAAGCGAGTTTTCAAGAAACCGCTCGAGTTTTAGCAAAAGCCGCTCTCCTGGGGCGTATCGATTGGTTGAAAGGCCTGAAAGAAAACGTTGTTCTGGGGGGGATGATACCTGTTGGTAGCGGCTTCAAAACACCTTCAAGCAAACCTAACAACATTTCCTTTGAACTCAAAAAAAAGAATCTATTAGAGGGGGAAATGAAAGATATTTTGTTCTACCATAGAAAATTATTTGATTCTTGCCTTTCAAAGAATTTCCATGATACACAAGAACAATCATTTTTTTAGGATTTAATGATACCTAAGAGCAGATTCACGCCTTTCTTTTACTTTCTTTTATCTTTTAAAAGGATCCGTTGGTTTTTAGGTGCAGTCATTTGATTTGGTAATAGTAATAAAAAAAAATAACAAATAGAAAAGAATAATGGCGTGGTCTGTGTATCTACGGCAATCTACGGTAGAAGAGAACGTTCCATCGGAACAATTATTTATTTCAGTGTACCTCTTCGCTTTTTTTTTCAAAAGGGGGAGGCAGTGTGGAGAGAAATGACAAGAAGATATTGGAAATTGAGAAGTTTACTTACACAGACACCTGAAAGTTTGTTTTGGTTAAATCATGTAAATGAAGTGAACACAACAAAGTGGATATAAATCACTTGGATTATGTTTGATATATTTGTTTATTACCGTAGGTTCACATCAAGAAAAAGACAACAAAATTAGCTATAATCAATTAAATTCAACACTTAACTTTTATTAATCATAGATAAGGTAGAGATGGGAAATAGATGTGAAAAAGTAGCTACACTTGCTCAGGTAGTCGACAATTTAATGCAACACTTAACTTTGAGTCAATCCCTTAACCAATTGAATAGAAATTTAATCCAATATCAAAGAAATAAAACCTGAAATTGATGATCGAAACTCACGGCGAACGTGATGGTTCCGCTGGCGGTCACGCCAGTGGCTGTATATTTCAGTTTCATCAACTCCCCTATATAGAGATATTCATCGTGGCAGAATACATGATATGCACATATGAATTAAATCTGAAGCATCCAATATGTAATTAAACACCAAATATGTATACATAACTAATTGAGTAAACTTTAAATTTAAATCAACATCCTAAGCACACACCAGAACCCTAATAATCGAAACACATAGATGTAGAGAGATCATGAAAGTGAGGCCTAGTAAACTTACCTTGAATTGAGAGTTCGAAACGGATAATCGTTAACCAAACACCCTAATAATCAAAACACATAGATGTAGTGAGATCATGAAAGTGAGGCCTAGTAAACTTACCTTGAAATTGACAGTTTGAAACGAATAATTGTTAAATAAAAACCCCCCATATACCCACACGAATAATCCATGCAGCACCGCCACAAAACCCTAACAATTGAGACTAAGCAATTCACCAACTTAATTCTCTTGGGACACAAATGTGTTCCTTCATGTTTGTTTCACTATGAATCATAAAAGGTAGCTCGGTACCATATTGGTCATCACTTCTAAGCTATTATTATGAAGAAAGAAAATAAACAAACCTCAGATTCTTTCAAAGATGAATACAATCCCTTTGCAAGCTTTTTCCTCACAATACATGATAATCAAGAAGCTGAGAGTAAACATTAATTTCAATTAAATAATTATAATCAAACTTTAATAATCATAATTTCAAGAAAATGATACCTCCTAAGGATCAACTGCTTCAGCATAAACTCCATAAGTGTATCTTTACTTCTTTCGTGGACCCACAAAACAAAATAATGCAAGATCAAAATGAATCTATTCTTGTCTTTTCTTAAGACCACTACAACTACATGTAGAAGACAATGAGCATCCTGTGCCAAACAACTTTTATTCGTCTTCGTGTAAAAGCGTAACAGATCTGAATTACAAAGATGCTCTCTTTATGAAATCTAAACAGTTTAGTGGAATACCCCTAAAGAATCGAGTATAAGTGTATTTGCATTATTTATAGCGAAAGTTTCGGCTTGAGAAGCTGTGCCTGTTTTGTTAAATCTTCATCATGCTGCCTCATAGCCTATGCACCGAACAATGATAAACATCAACTGTTGCAGTAAGATGACTGATTTGTTATATTAAAAAAATAAACACGAAATATGTGTGGCACAATCTCAAGGACTTAAATTAAAATGAACACAAAAACATTTCGGTTTTAAATTCACATGTTGGTATATTACTGCAGTTTTTTCATAACAAATACACATGTACCCAACAAAATCCTACTAGAAAAATAGAGAGTGGGGATAGTAAGATGCTAGCACATATTATCTCTATCCTATGGAATAAAGATGCAACTCCCAGATGAAATCTTGAAACTGCTAAAAGGAATAAAGAAGTACCTCAATTTCTTGTTTACGGATTTCTTAGCTTCTGATCTAGAACTTCTTTGCACCTCAAATATAAGGGCAGCTCCTGCAATCTTCATTATATTGTTAAACATTTAAGTTAAAACTGCAAAACAAACCATACATATAGGTATATATACACATTTAAATAATATCTGAATACCGTGAAGACAAAGAGCTCCCCAATAAGGTCCCCGGCCACCTGCACAGCTCTCTCCTCATTCAAAGGCCGAATTTCAATATTTTTGCTTGCCCATATATTCGTCTTTGTATCATTGTTGTGAGCCAATGGTTTGTCTGTTACACAACTTAAATTTCATATTCAAGCATCATGAGTGGGGTATTTCTTTGCCCCCAGATTCCTATTTCCACACAACAATATATGGAGGAAATTATTGTAGTTACAAACTTAATCAAAAGCACGGGGAAATTAATAAGATGCATCAAAACATAGATTCCATTGTGTTTAAAGGGCAAGGAAAGCAACATACTGAACATGTATATAACCCACATTCAAAGTTATGGATTAAAACATACCAATTTCTTCCGCTGGAATTTAGATGGTTCTGAAAATCATTTGATGTTGTTTCTGGAATCTGCCACAGTAGACATCTTAACTGCAGTAGAATAAAAAATAAATAAAAAAAACAATCACTAAAGATTATAATTTGTATAAGGATATCAAAAACCCTAAATGGTTTTGCACACGTAGACATCAACAACCTCAAGAGTAAACACCAACCACCAAAAACTACAAATAAATCCAAGAATCAAAGAAAGAAAACATATGCACAAATAAATCCAAAATCAAAGAAAGGAATTCAGAAGTTTGAAAGAGAACCTATGCACAAATAACTGGTCTAGGTAAAAGGTTTCCATACACACCTGCAACAGCAAAAAGAAACTAAACATCAACAAAAACTCACAATCGAAGCAGGAAAAATTCACGAAATGTATCCCGAAAAATCTACATACACACCTGCAACAACAAAAAGAAACTGCTCTGCAAAAGAAACGAAGAAATAAGAAGCAATAAGAATAAATATGCATACCAGTTTAAAGAATCATCGTCACGACAATGAACGGCTAGGGTTTGCGTAAATAGAGAGCAACCGAGAAAAAACAACAGCAGCGAGAGAGATAGAGAGCACTGTTCTGCTAGAGAGAGAAGAAAGAGATTAGAGACTTTGAGTCCCAATCACGTTTAAAGACATGCGAGCAGAGAACGGATGTGGTAGATGGAGAGTTGTCAGATCTTATTGCGTGTAAAATTAACCCTCCATGTGCTCCGCCACCCACTACCTTTCATCCGGATAATTCATGACCCACATTTCATTTACACATCACGGATAGCCCATGACCCGCGTCCCCCTCACTGTAGAGGCAACTATTGTTAAAATAGTGTAACACAATTTCCATGCTTTAGGGGTTGTAAACTATGCATAAAAAGTAGTACATTATGTGCATTATGGGGTTGTACATTATGTTTTAAAAGTGGTACCATAGGTTGGTGTTTGTATATAAGGTATAATTGGTTATTCAAATGAAAAGAAAGGTTATAAACTGTGGAGTTTGGAAAGAAAACTGGTTTTTTATTCAAGAGATGTAAAATTTTATGAGTCAGTTTTCCCTTTTAAGTCAAAACATCATCTATTGATATTATAACTCATGATTCTGCTGACTCGATAACTTTTTTTGATACTAATGTTTCTGATCCTAATATCTTAAGTGAAAATCCCGATGATGAAGGGGAGGTCCTTGGTGACTCAAGTAGTCCTGGTTCTGAAAACAGTGATACACAGACTAAAGTACAGCAGCAGATTCTCTGCTGCCATCTAAGTCTAGTGACGGCACTAGTACTTCTAAACCGGCTGATCTTGAGGATGATTTTCATCCATCCTCTGAGGGTACTACAATAACTCGTACCAGGTCTTCAAGACCTATTAAACCACCCTCAAATCTTAGAGATTATGTGGTGGGGGGAGTATATATGGTCTTGAAGATGTGGTGAGTTATTCTAGTTGAAGTAAAGAAAATTTTTGCTTTATTTCTTCTCTGAATAAATCTGTTGAACCTAAAAAATTTTATGAAGCACAACATGATGATCACTGGTTAAATGCCATGAACGAGGAGATGGAAGCCTTGCACATAAATAATACTTGGTCTTTAGTTGATTTGCCAAAAGGTAGAAAGCCTATTGGCTGTAAGTGGGTGTTTAAAATAAAGTATAAGTCATCAGGGGAGATAGATAGATACAAAGCTATGTTGGTAGCTAAGGGATATAGTCAAAAAGAAGGAGTTGACTTTGATGAAACTTTTTCTCCTGTTGTCAAATTAGTTACCATTAGGTGTGTCTTAAATTTGGATGTTATAAATGATTGGCATTTATTTCAGTTAGACATTAATAATGCTTTTTTGTATGGAAGTTTAAAGGAAGAAGTTTATATGTCCCTACCAGAAGGGTTCTTTCCTGAATCTGAAACCAAAGTGTGTAAATTGAATAAGTCACTTTATGGGTTAAAACAATCTCCCAGAATGTGGAATGAGAAATTGGTGTTTGCTCTTTCTGAATCTGGTTTTAGTCAAAGTAAAAGTGATAATTTTTTTGTTTTTTAAACATGATAATATAGGTGTTACCATATTACTTGTATATGTTGATGATATTATAATCACTAGTAGTAATTTGACTAGTATCCAGAAAGTTAAAAGTGATTTGCAGTCTAGTTTTAGAATTAAAGATTTATGAGATTTAAAGTATTTTTTTGGGTTTTGAGGTTATCAGGTCTTCTAAAGGACTGTGTTTGTCTCAGAGAAAATACTGTTTAGAATTGTTATCTGAATTTGGATTGACTGGGGCTAAACCTGTTAGTATACCTATAGAACAAAGCTCTATTGTGTCTTCTTTGTGTAAAGGAAACAATACTAGTGTTAATGATGTTACTAGTTTTCAGAAGTTAATTGGTAAACTCATTTATCTTTCTCACACAAGGCCTGATATTTCTTATTATGTTCAGTTTCTAAGTCAGTTTATGCATGATCCCAAAACATCTCATTTAAATGTGGCTCTTAGGTTGTTAAGATATTTGAAGTCTGCTCCTGGTAAAGGAATTTTGCTTAGTAAAGATAATACCTGTAATTTGAGAGTGTACTCAGATTCTGACTGGGCAAAATGCCTTATAAACAGAAAATCTGTTACTGGTTTTTGCATCTTTCTTGGGAATTCTTTGTTATCTTGGAAGTCGAAAAAACAGAGCATTGTTTCTACGTCTTTAGCAGAGGCTGAGTTTAAGGCTACGGGTACTGTTGTTTGTGAGCTTATGTGGATTACAAATATTTTCAGAGAGTTAGATGTGAATATTAGTTTGCATGTTCCTGTTCATTGTGATAATAGTGTTGCAGTTTCTATGACCGCTAATCCTGTTTTCCATGAAAAGACTAAACATTTTGAAATAGATTTGTTTTTTATAAGGGAGAAAATTTTGTCTAGGTTGGTCAAGGTACATAAGATCAAAACTACTGAACAGGTTGCAGATTTGTTCACAAAAGGAGTGTTAGCCTCTCAGCATGATTTTCTATGTAAAAAGTTAAATATGTTTGACCCTTTTGCTATTTGAATTAAGGGGGCGTGTTAAAAGTATGCTTAAGATTAATTCAAATGTGCAATTTAATAATTATATTTGTTTATTTTGTGTATGTGGGCTGCTGACATCTTTGGGCTTAAGGAGCATTGGACTTGGATTGATGGGCTTGAGTTCGAGAGCTGGAGAGCGGTGTCGGGTCAAGACCCGGTTGTTACGGGTTGCTTATGGATACTACTTAAAGCTTCTCGTAGGATTGAGAAGATTATTCGAGAGTCTTCGTCTTCACCGTTTCCCTTTGTAGAGCTCTGCTAGGGTTTCTTGTTCGATTGTCGATCTTACTCGTTTCGTATTGTTCTTAGGTTCAGATCATCACAATGATGATCTGATAGGTTTTGTTTGTCTTAGATCTGTTTGTATCTCTCAGATTTGGAGAAACTCTTCATCTCCCTTTTTGTTGTTCTTCGTGAATCTGTTGATTGTTGAGTTTATATTTTAGATCTGTTAACTTCACAGGAACGTGGGCAGGAAGGAAAAGGAAAGGCAGGATGAATTGGGGCTTTAAAAATCTGCTCTATGTATGAAAAGGTGGCCGAATCTGGTCAGTTAGGATTGGGCCAAAGTTAAAAATGATCTCTTGGCTATTGAAAGGAGGAGGACGGACATGCTGAAACAGAAAGCAAACGAGCGACGGGCTAATCTGGGAGACGAGAATTCGAGTTTCTTTCATCGGTTAGTGAATTCTAAACTTTGTAATTCTCGTATAAATGGGTTTTGGATGGATGGCATATGGGTGAACGATCCTAAGCAGGTTAAACAGGAAGTCTTTGTTTATTTTAAAAATCTTTTTAAGCCCCAAGAGCAAAGATGGGTGGAGATGTTTATTCCGAACCTGAAGAAGATTTCGAAGGATGATGGTGACTTTCTAATTGCGCCATTTTCCACGAAGGAGGTTAAGAACGCCGTTTGGTCTTGTGGTGGTAATAAATCTCCGGGGCCGGACGAGTTTAATTTCGATTTCATTAAAAAGCAGTGGGGGAAACTTGAGGATGATTTTGTTCAAGTTCTGAATTTTTTCCACAAACACGGTAATTTGGAAAGTGGGTGTTGCTCTAGTTTTTTACACCTTATTCCCAAAAAGAAAAATCTGGGTTCTCTCAAGGACTTTCGACCAATTTGCTTAATGGGATGCATTGCTAAGGTGGTTTCCAAATTGTTGGCTTTGAGGCTTAAGGCGGTCTTAAACTCGGTGGTCTCGGAAACACAAATGGCTTCCATTGAAAAGAGGTACATATTGGAGGGGCCGTTGATCATTAATGAAATTTTGTCGTGGCTTAAAAACACCAAGATGGACGGCATGTTTTTGAAAGTCGATTTTCACAAAGCCTACGATTCTATTGATTGGAGATTCATTGAGGCCGTGTTAGATCAAATGGGATTTCCGGAGGTTTGGAGGGGTTGGATAAATGGAATTCTTAAGGCCTCTAGAACTTCGGTTTTGGTTAACGGATCTCCTACTCCGGAGTTTGAGTGTTTCCGGGGGATTCGTCAAGGTGATCCGCTTTCTCCTTTTATATTTGTTCTCGTGATGGAGGCGTTTCATTGCATGTTGGACAAGGCGGTGTCGTGCGGGCTTCTTGAGGGTTTTTGCCTTCCTCATGGGGGCCCTAAGGCATCCCACTTGCTTTTTGCGGACGATGCGATGATCATGGGAAGATGGACGAAGAGGTATATTTTGAATTTGAACCGGTTGCTTCGTGCCTTTTACCTTTCGTCCGGTTTGAAGGTAAATCTAGAGAAGTGTGGGTTGTTCGGCATTAACGTGCCGGAAGCCGAGGTGGCCATTTTGGTGGAAAAACTTGGATTTAAAGCGGGGGTCTTCCCCTTTAAATACTTGGGGATTCTGGTGGGGGTTAATATGAATCTTGTAAATAGTTGGAATCCGGTTATTGAGGTGTTTCAAAATAGATTGGCGCTTTGGAAGGCTAGGAATTTGTCCATGGGGGGGGAGGGGGGGAGATTGATTCTTGCCAAATCGGTCCTAGAGGCGCTTCCAACTTATTTCATGTCTATCTACAAGGCCCCGAAGGCGGTGATTAATAAATTAGAGAAAATTAGAATGAATTTTGTTGTGATAAGGAGGCCGGGGGTTTGGGATTGGTTCCCTTGGAGATCTCCAATGTGTGCTTGTTGGCAAAGTGGGGATGGAAATTTAAAAAGTATCCGGAAAAATTGTGGTGTAAAGTGGTGGCAAGTTTGCATTGGAAGAGGGCCGGTTCTTACTTTCTGCCGTTAAAAAGGGGGAGGGTTGGGGTGTGGAGTTCTATTGTTAACGCTGTTAGAAAAATGCAGGAGACGGGTGTTGACATGGAAGACTTGATCGAGGAGAAGGATGACGGGCTTCTTCGGTGGAAAGGCGATGAGTCCGAGACTTTTTTGGTAAGATCGGTGAGAAAATTATTAACTGGAAGGGGTAGAGTTATGGCTGGAAAAGTGTTGGAGTGGTGCAGAGGGGTGCCTCTTAAAGTGAACGTGATGGTGTGGAAAGCTAATTTGGGGAGAATGGCGACAAAAGACGCTTTGGCTAGAAGGAAGATAAATATTTCCTCGACGTTGTGTGTTTTATGCGGAGACGTGGAGGAAACTTTGGAGCACTTGTTTACCGGTTGTATACTGGCTTCGGTGGTGTGGCAAGGGGTGGCGGATTGGTGTGGATTACCCAATTTTTTCAACAAAAAAAAAAATAGAGGTCATATTTCTTTGCCGTGTTCAATCTCGCAGATCAATCGCCTCAATTTGTATTTAATGTATTAATAAATTGTATTTATTTGTTTCCATTTATAGTTTGAATAGGTGGCTTAGACTATTTTTATTAATTCTGCATTAAATAATCTTTATTTTCATTATATTATCCTAGAGTTTGACTATAGTCTAGTATGGTAGAAACATAATCTTAGTTACGGTTTTAAATTTTACTTGGTTACGGTTTTAAATTTTTGTATCTCTACGGCCCAGTAAAAAGAAAAGAGATTGGACTACTTCTAGAGTTACCAGTGGGCCAATAATTCTATTGGGCCGTACAAGGACATAAATACATAATGCCTAGGTTTTAATACAATTTGTTATTATTTTATAAGTATATTCTTATTATTGCTACTAAACACACATACAATATTGCTACACACATTCTATACGGGTGTTTTGAGATTTACACATGCTTTGAGATTTATATTAAAACGTTGATAAAAATAAATATGTCGATATTTTCACCCTAGCACGGTTTCGATAATCTTCTAAACTCTAAAAAACAAAACGTTTATTTAAAATAGAAGAAAAACTCTAAAAGATATAACATTTATTTAAGGATCTGGAATGAGTTAAAAGAGAGGCGAATTCGGGGATGTTTACATGATTGGGTGATTCTTTCCGACAATCTGGAAGTCTTTTGGTCTCTTTGGAACCCAGTTACCTACTTACCTCTAAGTTGATTCGTCTCCCACCTATAAAACTTCTTGAAGAAGAGGCTTATTATCAATGTTGTTTTAATTCCTAAAACAAGTTGAAGCAAGCACAAAACATTAACCGGAGATACAATCAAATTTGAAGACGTAAAAGAAGCACAAAACATTAAAAGGAGATACAATTGAAATTAAAGACGTAAAAGAAGAAGAAAAAAAAGAAAAAAAAAAAGGTTGACGGTTAGATTGGAACCCGGGCCAGCAGAATAGCCAAATATGTATGCACATAAAATCAGATGGGAAAAGAAGAATAAAAAATAAAACAAAAAACACTGAAACGTGGTAACTTGTGACTGGGCCACGTGGCTTGAATATACACATTTAGTGTACAACTCATGCTTTTGAATTGATTTATAACTTAATAAAAGACTTTTTTTTTTAAACATGATTTTTTCACCGGTTTCTATTACTTATTTTATTCTAAAGTATGATTTTTTCATAATTTATAAAAATAAAAATCATGTTTCGAAGCATCGTTCTGCATGAAGATTATAATGTGTTAGCAAAGGACACGTGAAGCCGTGAAGGCGAAAGAGTTTCTCAAAGTATAAAACATGAGAATATAAATATGGTTGAACCTTTAATAAACACTTGTTATTTATTTTAAAACAAATATTTTGGTTATAAGATTAAAAATAAAAATTAGAGAAAATTGTTTTTGCTCAAAATATTGGTTTGGATCCATTCTTTTCATAATGATGATTCTCATCCAAAACTTTACTCAGGGACGAAAATAACAATTTTCTCTGAAAATTAAAACGCTCTATGAATATAGAGAACCAGAATGAGAGACCCAAATATCTTTCGTGTGTATATATAAACCAGGACCAAAGCCCAACTAAGCCTAATTCCATAATTAGTCCAATAAGCAGTCCAACAAGCCATCTTCACTAACTAGTGTCTAGTAGCCTATCCTTGGGCTAGTGTCCATGAAATTCACATTCACAATATGTGAAAAATAGAAAAAAAAAATATGAACATTATATTATTGTTTTTTTGTTTTTTTTAAACCCCCAATGAAATTTTTCATTAAAACTTTTAATCCATTTACAATGAAGTGGCGGTAACCGGGCAACAAGCTGCACCGCAACCCTCTTTTGAATAGAAAACCGATCCTACTAAAGATAAAGTTTGAGGTCTTAGGGGTCGAGGAATTACTATTCACAACGCGCTGAACTCGGTTTATAAATTGTACACCCTCCGGTTGTGGAGCTATTCGAGAAAAGACTTGGCAACCAGTTGTGAAGCTATTCGAGAAAAGACTTTTGTCATGAAAAAGTAGAACATTATCAATTGGAGGCAGGATCACAATGATCAATGTCAGTTCATACGTAAGAGATTTGTATGGGGAGGAGTGCTAGACAAACAAAAAATCCATTGGGTTAAATTGTCAAAGGTTGTTCTTCCCAATAACAAAGGTCGGCTTGGTGTAGGCATTTTAGCGCCCGCAAATCTTGCATTGTTATCGAAATGGATGTGGAGATTTAATCATAATCATCATGGTTCATGGAGAAAAGTAATCTAAGATATCCATTCACAACAAAGTGCGCAAACGATTGATATCATCCGACTTAAACCTTCACAAGCACGCACACGGAAAGCTATTGGCAAAGTTGCAACTTCACGCAAATCCGCCCATATAGACACGAACTTGTTCTCTGCTAGCAATCAGACGTTCGAAACCAAAGTCATTTGCACACTTCTCGATGAATCAACTAATTAAGTACTTGATCTCACACCCGGCTACACTTGGAATAATTGGGTTCATTTAAAACCAACATCTTCTTGTGGAGGTCAGCCTTGGATAGATTATCCACATTGGTCCAATTGGCGAAGAGGGGTATAACGACAACTTCTACTTTGTGCCCCTTTTGCTCAGAGTCCAAAGAAACCGTTAGCACCTTTTCACGTCATGCTCTCTCACTTGCAACATCTAGCATCTCATCTCTTGTTGGATCAAGACAGTGAGACACTACTGATCTTTGCTTTTTCAACTGAAGACTTGCTAAAATTTCATGAAACTACACACTATGGGCCCAAAAGGAAAAAAAAATTAAGAATAATTGACACTAGATATTGGAGCTTATGGAAGACTAATGATTCAGAAAATGTACATACTCAACTCTAAAATGATGGTTGGAGTTTAAGACTTATTTTCTTTTCTTCATATGTTAATACTAGTGGGATTTTTGCGCGTTGCGGCGGGTGACGGTTTATAGCGTAATATTTGTCCTTTGTTTGTACGTTCGATGGCAACAGCAATTTACTTTTGTTTTCTTTTTTTATAAATTTATAATGAACTTTCATATAAACATGACGACTTCTTTTAAGTGAATATCCATTCCAATTAACCAAATATGTAACAATATAATTACAATGTAAACTGAAGCATGAGACTAACAAAAAGACACAAACATATAACTTAAGTACAACGTTATACGATTAAACATTACATAAACAAATAAACATGTAATTACTCCTCAAAACATACATAATATCACAACTAATCATAAACATATTTTTTAACTAACAATTTTAAATTACTTATTCACTATAAGTCTATAACACTTGAACCCTTAATATTTAGAAGAAGTGATGAAACACCAATATACTCTTACATCATAAGTCGTATAATAAATTTTTTTTATTAGACTATGTGTAGTGGACTCTATAAGAGATTGGGTGGGGGGGGGGGGGGGGGGGGGGTTGTCCTAGAGACCCATCACGCCCCAAACCCATTATATTTATACCCTCACACATAGGGGGGGGGGGGGGTCCTAGAGACCCATCATGCCCCAAACCCATTATACCCTCGCACATAACGCCTCAACTCCGTCCAGACGTCATATATCTCATGTCCCTCCCCTTCTCTCTCTTTCTCTGATTGGTCCATCTTTCTCTCCTATTTTTTGATTAGCTACTTTTTTAAAAAAAAAAATAAACTGATTTATATTATAAAATCACTTCACTATACCACTAAAGTCATAAATTACATCATCTGCTACATGACAGAAAATGTTCAAAAGTAAGGCTTTCTAAAGTTTATAGGGCTTTATAGTTACATATAGGGTTAGTAGTATGATTTAGCCCATAAAAAATACATTCAAACATTAACCTACTACTCATTTTATTTTCTTCGATTATATAACTTGACAAGCTTTTCAATTGACAAGTTGTTGCCGGCATAACGGAATCAAAGCAGTTTTGAAACACGTATAAAAACAATAAGAAAAAAATAGTGAAGCAACAACAGCATAACCTGCACCTAAAGCGTTTAACGTTTGAAATATAGAAATATTACACCAAAACAAACATACTAATTATAACATTGTCGATACATGTTCAGTTACCTTTACAATTGGTGCGTTGCTGCTAGACGAAGGTCGGTTGCTGAACATTTTATATAGACACCTTCTTTTATATTTGCATCTTGTTTTTCAAGCATGATACCATCCCACAATGAAAGTTGTTGAATATTAATTTGAATTAGTCATCAAGGAAATATGAAAACGGATGGATTTGAAAATTGGATGAAACATTAATCATACATGATTCACGGAATTCTTTCGAGTAGTATATTTAGCCGCTAAAAAACAAAACCCTACAGGGAAGAACATAAAGGGTTGATAAACTTTAGTGTGAAACATATGACATGCAATTTATTAAAAGCGTATTTCATACTTATAATTTATATCTCTATTAAAAAAAATTCTGATTTGACAAACATGTTAAAGGCTAATAAGAATGGATAATAAATATTAGAAAACATGTCCCAAGACTCAAAATGAAGTTTGAGTTGTTATCACCTAGGATAGGATATATGGGTAGTCGGAGTTTACATGTATGTAAAAGTCTAATATTCAGAACTAAACATTGAAAAAACTAACTGAAAGTATACGAAAAAAGTTATGTGTTAACAGCAAACCATAACAAACAAAAAACAAATAGTTCGTAAAAGTAAGACGGATTAATTAATGGAGAGGACTTACTTACCGCAATTTGTTTGGGATCCTGTTCTTGCAGGGTTGTGATACTCTTTCATTTTTCTGTTACCCCTACATAAACAAAATCATTTGAGGTATAAACCAACAATGATTCATTAGCCCAAGTAAAGTATAGACATTCAGGACCATCAACAATTGGTATTCTCATTTTCAACAATTCTTTCTAAATACCATCAAGAAACATCAATTTTTATCAGCTACTTATAATCATATGAATGTTTAAGTAACAGATAAAATTACATCTTTAACATATAATCAGTTCCAAAAGGCAAAGTTTGAGAATAACATTATCACAAAAATGAAACATAGCAAAAACCGATTAAAAGTAACGCATTTAAAAAACAACTCACAGACATGTGTCGTTATCTATCAATCCACTATTTGATTTTCATACCCCCTTACACCTGATATGTATTCAAAGCTCCATGAAATGGACACGTGATTAATCAAAGTTTCCTATATTAAGAAATTAGAAAACGGTAAGACACTATTTCACTTGACAAAAATATAAGAACCTAAAAACATAACACAACCAGATCAGAACATATAAGCTAAATGTTGTATCACCATTATTTTGGAAGCAGAGGATGAATCCCCAATAAAATATTACCCTTAATGCTCTGAATGCAAATACCTGCACGTAATTATATGAGCTTAAAAACTCATATTTGTAAGCCATATATAATATTTATTTCTTTTTCAACCATTCTGCAGCAAAAGTATAAGTTGTAAATGATGCATAAAAAGAAACCAAACGCGAACAAATCAATGAAAAACACCTCTTTAATATACAATCTGCAAAATTCACAGATTAATTTGAGAGTTGGAAAAAACATACAAATCCTAAGAGTGTCACAGTCGGTGTCATTCAAACAGCCCCAACCACAATTTATGTTTCTTGGAGCAGCTCTCTTGATTAGTTGGAAGATCCTTTTGGTTGGAAGATCCTTTTGGTGCTCCCATATAAAACTTTAGTTAAAATAACAAATAAGATATATATACAATGAGATATATATACATATAAACATCTCCTGCAGGTTCAGAAAATCAATACACACATTTTGACATGAAACCCTAAGTGAGATCTTCACATGAAACCCTTACCGAGATCTTCATCCTTATCTTGTAGTATAGAATTAAGATTGGAACCTATAGCTGTCCAAAGACCAAAGAATCGGAATCTACAGTTGTCCGAAGACCTATAAAGAATCCAGTTCATAAATCTCCCACAACTAAATTTAACTGAGATCTTGCGAATTAGACTAGACGCCCATTGTTGACTTCGATTGACTTCGTTTCGATATTGAACTCGCTCTTGGCAAATCTGTACAGCAACAAAAACAGTGTATCGGAACCTCAAACATCAACCATAGAAAGAAAAAAAAAACGACGGACGGGTCCAATCCGCCATAGAAGCATCAATTCGACACAGAAATGGCAAAACGAAACGCAAAGAACTAAATTAATCGACGAATTGACCACCAATTCCATACCCAAACAGCATTTCGATCTTTATTTACCTACCGGGTGTGTTCATTTATAGATGATCAGATTATTTCTTGAACCTGAGAAGCATGATCTCATACGAACAATTTAATATGTAAAGAACTAAAGATAAATTATCTTACAGATGTTTGCATATATATATGCGTGCCCTTTTAATATATTCAACCTAATAACTTGTTGTAAAAATAAAAATGTTTGAGTATTTTCTTTTCTATGGTGATTCTTCTTCATGTTGCTCTAACCTTAGCGATGGTTGGGTATTTTATGGCAACTAAGATGTTTAAAAATAGCCTATTTAGATAGTTATAAAATAAAACTTAGCATCCGGGATTTTTTAAGAAAAAAAGAACAGCTGCACCTCAATTAGCTTTGTAAGTTCGCCCTCTCGAATTTCTTAGGATGATTCGCCCTCTTGAATTTCTTAGGATGAGTTACTGCTTATATCATTAATAATCTAACCATGTATTCATCTATTAGCTCCTATATGAATATGCAACCGGGTAAATAAGCAATCGTCTTTTATACTTGGATAATCCTCTTTTTGCTACTGATATGAAGTTGATTAATTGAGTTCAAAAATTAGATAATCAAAATTTTTTGTTTAACTTAAACACAGGGCCAGATACATAAGTTTTTGTTAAGTTAAAATGGATCACGTCAAAGAAACACACATGATGTTAAAAGAGTAATTTTATACACCCATCTTGCAGCTGGCTACCATTTTGGTTATTTATCTCGAAGTCATTTTGAACATTTTAAGGATCTTTGAGGTCGATTGGTTCGTTTGACCCATGTATACTGTTTTGTAGCAAAAACTATTTCATTTTTTCACAAAAACATATATTGTTTGATTAGCATTGATTGCTGCACATGTTTTTCCTTTCCTTGGCTGTTTCTAATATTTGCATACCCATTGGAATTTGCTAACCTTATGATACCTACTAACTGTCATGTATAAATTGGTGATGTTTTGTGCAGCAATCTGGTGGTGCTTCTAACTACTCATCATTTTCCTTGCCTCCCTTTGAAGAGGCCTGTCTTCCCATCTGCAAACAGATTGAAACAATGAAAAATTACAAAAATTGAAGTAACATAAGCATACCAAGTTGACATACCAAAACACATAATTGAGAGAATCTAAGATAATAATGAAAATGATAAAGAAAACAATTACAGTTAGCATTCACTTTTGGAATCATGCAATAGAAACGGAATGCCTATCAATTTGAAACTCTAATATAAGATCAGAATGTACACATTTACAATAAAGGTCTCTATAAGTTAATGGTTTTAATTTAGAAGACAACAGCAGCTACAATAGATAATTACTATGTTCCAATTATCTTTAACACCTATACGGTCCATAACTCAAGAAGATTCTGAACTAATATATACTTCCATAGTACCTATATAAGAAAAATTAACCATTTTGGACATCAACTATAGGCGAACTTTTAGTTTATGTGGTTTTAAAATAACATATGTATGGTAAAAAGAACAAAACCGACATGAAACTGAAAAAAATTGACCACCACTTTTTGGAAAGCAAGGAAAAAAATAGTGTTTAACCTCAAAATCCAAAATTCTCTAAAAACATATGTCAACATTGTATCTAGTTATATTAACAACCTCCACAAATAAATAGGAATGTAAAAATATGTGCATACATGGTTACAACAGATTGAGCAAAAGCTGCAGAATGCAACTAAAATCATATTGATATGCATCATAAAAGTGCATAGTACGATATGACTAATAGCAGATGGGTCACTTTTGAAACCATTATAAAAAACATAATTTATAATAGCAAATGAGTAAACTTTTAAAACCAATATTTAAACCAATAGAAGTGTGCAACAGAATAATACTAACGGCAAATCAGTCTCTCTGCGAATCAATATTTAAACTAATAGAATTGCACAAAAGAATAGGACCAATAGAAAATAAGTTGCTTTTCAAACCAATATTTAAAGCTAATGCATAAAGAAAATACCTTGGGCAGGGGCGGCTGCAGTGGTGGAAGGGGCAGCTGCAGTGGTGGCAGGGGCGGCTGCAATAGAAACGGAATGCCTATCAATTTGGAACTCTAATATAAGATCAGAATGTACACATTTACAATAAAGGTCTCTACAAGTTAAAGGTTTTAATTTAGAAGACAACAGCAGCTACAATAGATAATTACTATGTTCCAATTATCTTTAACACCTATACGGTCCATAACTCAAGAAGATTCTGAACTAATATATACTCCCATAGTACCTATATAAGAAAATTAACCATTTTGGACATCAACTATAGGCGAACTTTTAGTTTATGTGGTTTTAAAATAACATATGTATGGTAAAAAGAACAAAACCGACATGAAACTGAAAAAAATTGACCACCACTTTTTGCAAAGCAAGGAAAAAAATAGTGTTTCACCTCAAAATCCAAAATTCTCTAAAAACATATGTCAACATTGTATCTAGTTATTAACAACCTCCACAAATAAATAGGAATGTAAAAATATGTGCGTACATGGTTACAACTGATTGAGCAGAAGCTGCAGAATGCAACTAAAATCATATTGATATGCATCATAAAAGTGCATAGTACGATATGACTAATAGCAGATGGGTCACATTTGAAACCATTATAAAAAACAAAATTTATAATAGCAAATGAGTAACTTTTAAAACCAATATTTAAACCAATAGAAGTGCGCAACAGAATAAAACTAACGGCAAATAAGTCACTCTGCGAATCAATATTTAAACTAATAGAAGTGCACAAAAGAATAGGACCAATAGAAAATAAGTTGCTTTTCAAACCAATATTTAAAGCTAATGCATAAAGAAAATACCTTGGGCAGGGGTGGCTGCAGTGGTGGCAGGGGGGGCTGCAGTGGTGGCAGGAGCGGCTGCAATAGAAACGGAATGCCTATCAATTTGAAACTCTAATATAAGATCAGAATGTACATATTTACAATAAAGGTCTCTATAAGTTAATGGTTTTAATTTAGAAGACAACAGCAGCTACAATAGATAATTACTATGTTCCAATTATCTTTAACACCTATACGGTCCATAACTCAAGAAGATTCTGAACTAATATATACTACCATAGTACCTATATAAGAAAATTAACCATTTTGGACATCAACTATAGGCGAACTTTTAGTTTATGTGGTTTTAAAATAACATATGTATGGTAAAAAGAACAAAACCGACATGAAACTGAAAAAAATTGACCACCACTTTTTGCAAAGCAAGGAAAAAAATAGTGTTTCACCTCAAAATCCAAAATTCTCTAAAAACATATGTCAACATTGTATCTAGTTATTAACAACCTCCACAAATAAATAGGAATGTAAAAATATGTGCGTACATGGTTACAACTGATTGAGCAGAAGCTGCAGAATGCAACTAAAATCATATTGATATGCATCATAAAAGTGCATAGTACGATATGACTAATAGCAGATGGGTCACATTTGAAACCATTATAAAAAACAAAATTTATAATAGCAAATGAGTAACTTTTAAAACCAATATTTAAACCAATAGAAGTGCGCAACAGAATAAAACTAACGGCAAATAAGTCACTCTGCGAATCAATATTTAAACTAATAGAAGTGCACAAAAGAATAGGACCAATAGAAAATAAGTTGCTTTTCAAACCAATATTTAAAGCTAATGCATAAAGAAAATACCTTGGGCAGGGGTGGCTGCAGTGGTGGCAGGGGGGGCTGCAGTGGTGGCAGGAGCGGCTGCAATAGAAACGGAATGCCTATCAATTTGAAACTCTAATATAAGATCAGAATGTACATATTTACAATAAAGGTCTCTATAAGTTAATGGTTTTAATTTAGAAGACAACAGCAGCTACAATAGATAATTACTATGTTCCAATTATCTTTAACACCTATACGGTCCATAACTCAAGAAGATTCTGAACTAATATATACTACCATAGTACCTATATAAGAAAATTAACCATTTTGGACATCAACTATAGGCGAACTTTTAGTTTATGTGGTTTTAAAATAACATATGTATGGTAAAAAGAACAAAACCGACATGAAACTGAAAAAAATTGACCACCACTTTTTGCCAAGCAAGGAAAAAAATAGTGTTTCACCTCAAAATCCAAAATTCTCTAAAAACATATGTCAACATTGTATCTAGTTATTAACAACCTCCACAAATAAATAGGAATGTAAAAATATGTGCGTACATGGTTACAACTGATTGAGCAGAAGCTGCAGAATGCAACTAAAATCATATTGATATGCATCATAAAAGTGCATAGTACGATATGACTAATAGCAGATGGGTCACATTTGAAACCATTATAAAAAACAAAATTTATAATAGCAAATGAGTAACTTTTAAAACCAATATTTAAACCAATAGAAGTGCGCAACAGAATAAAACTAACGGCAAATAAGTCACTCTGCGAATCAATATTTAAACTAATAGAAGTGCACAAAAGAATAGGACCAATAGAAAATAAGTTGCTTTTCAAACCAATATTTAAAGCTAATGCATAAAGAAAATACCTTGGGCAGGGGTGGCTGCAGTGGTGGCAGGGGGGGCTGCAGTGGTGGCAGGAGCGGCTGCAATAGAAACGGAATGCCTATCAATTTGAAACTCTAATATAAGATCAGAATGTACATATTTACAATAAAGGTCTCTATAAGTTAATGGTTTTAATTTAGAAGACAACAGCAGCTACAATAGATAATTACTATGTTCCAATTATCTTTAACACCTATACGGTCCATAACTCAAGAAGATTCTGAACTAATATATACTACCATAGTACCTATATAAGAAAATTAACCATTTTGGACATCAACTATAGGCGAACTTTTAGTTTATGTGGTTTTAAAATAACATATGTATGGTAAAAAGAACAAAACCGACATGAAACTGAAAAAAATTGACCACCACTTTTTGCAAAGCAAGGAAAAAAATAGTGTTTCACCTCAAAATCCAAAATTCTCTAAAAACATATGTCAACATTGTATCTAGTTATTAACAACCTCCACAAATAAATAGGAATGTAAAAATATGTGCGTACATGGTTACAACTGATTGAGCAGAAGCTGCAGAATGCAACTAAAATCATATTGATATGCATCATAAAAGTGCATAGTACGATATGACTAATAGCAGATGGGTCACATTTGAAACCATTATAAAAAACAAAATTTATAATAGCAAATGAGTAACTTTTAAAACCAATATTTAAACCAATAGAAGTGCGCAACAGAATAAAACTAACGGCAAATAAGTCACTCTGCGAATCAATATTTAAACTAATAGAAGTGCACAAAAGAATAGGACCAATAGAAAATAAGTTGCTTTTCAAACCAATATTTAAAGCTAATGCATAAAGAAAATACCTTGGGCAGGGGTGGCTGCAGTGGTGGCAGGGGGGGCTGTAGTGGTGGCAGGAGCGGCTGCAATAGAAACGGAATGCCTATCAATTTGAAACTCTAATATAAGATCAGAATGTACATATTTACAATAAAGGTCTCTATAAGTTAATGGTTTTAATTTAGAAGACAACAGCAGCTACAATAGATAATTACTATGTTCCAATTATCTTTAACACCTATACGGTCCATAACTCAAGAAGATTCTGAACTAATATATACTACCATAGTACCTATATAAGAAAATTAACCATTTTGGACATCAACTATAGGCGAACTTTTAGTTTATGTGGTTTTAAAATAACATATGTATGGTAAAAAGAACAAAACCGACATGAAACTGAAAAAAATTGACCACCACTTTTTGCCAAGCAAGGAAAAAAATAGTGTTTCACCTCAAAATCCAAAATTCTCTAAAAACATATGTCAACATTGTATCTAGTTATTAACAACCTCCACAAATAAATAGGAATGTAAAAATATGTGCGTACATGGTTACAACTGATTGAGCAGAAGCTGCAGAATGCAACTAAAATCATATTGATATGCATCATAAAAGTGCATAGTACGATATGACTAATAGCAGATGGGTCACATTTGAAACCATTATAAAAAACAAAATTTATAATAGCAAATGAGTAACTTTTAAAACCAATATTTAAACCAATAGAAGTGCGCAACAGAATAAAACTAACGGCAAATAAGTCACTCTGCGAATCAATATTTAAACTAATAGAAGTGCACAAAAGAATAGGACCAATAGAAAATAAGTTGCTTTTCAAACCAATATTTAAAGCTAATGCATAAAGAAAATACCTTGGGCAGGGGTGGCTGCAGTGGTGGCAGGGGGGGCTGCAGTGGTGGCAGGAGCGGCTGCAATAGAAACGGAATGCCTATCAATTTGAAACTCTAATATAAGATCAGAATGTACATATTTACAATAAAGGTCTCTATAAGTTAATGGTTTTAATTTAGAAGACAACAGCAGCTACAATAGATAATTACTATGTTCCAATTATCTTTAACACCTATACGGTCCATAACTCAAGAAGATTCTGAACTAATATATACTACCATAGTACCTATATAAGAAAATTAACCATTTTGGACATCAACTATAGGCGAACTTTTAGTTTATGTGGTTTTAAAATAACATATGTATGGTAAAAAGAACAAAACCGACATGAAACTGAAAAAAATTGACCACCACTTTTTGCAAAGCAAGGAAAAAAATAGTGTTTCACCTCAAAATCCAAAATTCTCTAAAAACATATGTCAACATTGTATCTAGTTATTAACAACCTCCACAAATAAATAGGAATGTAAAAATATGTGCGTACATGGTTACAACTGATTGAGCAGAAGCTGCAGAATGCAACTAAAATCATATTGATATGCATCATAAAAGTGCATAGTACGATATGACTAATAGCAGATGGGTCACATTTGAAACCATTATAAAAAACAAAATTTATAATAGCAAATGAGTAACTTTTAAAACCAATATTTAAACCAATAGAAGTGCGCAACAGAATAAAACTAACGGCAAATAAGTCACTCTGCGAATCAATATTTAAACTAATAGAAGTGCACAAAAGAATAGGACCAATAGAAAATAAGTTGCTTTTCAAACCAATATTTAAAGCTAATGCATAAAGAAAATACCTTGGGCAGGGGGGGCTGCAGTGGTGGCAGGAGCGGACTGCAATAGAAACGGAATGCCTATCAATTTGAAACTCTAATATAAGATCAGAATGTACATATTTACAATAAAGGTCTCTATAAGTTAATGGTTTTAATTTAGAAGACAACAGCAGCTACAATAGATAATTACTATGTTCCAATTATCTTTAACACCTATACGGTCCATAACTCAAGAAGATTCTGAACTAATATATACTACCATAGTACCTATATAAGAAAATTAACCATTTTGGACATCAACTATAGGCGAACTTTTAGTTTATGTGGTTTTAAAATAACATATGTATGGTAAAAAGAACAAAACCGACATGAAACTGAAAAAAATTGACCACCACTTTTTGCCAAGCAAGGAAAAAAATAGTGTTTCACCTCAAAATCCAAAATTCTCTAAAAACATATGTCAACATTGTATCTAGTTATTAACAACCTCCACAAATAAATAGGAATGTAAAAATATGTGCGTACATGGTTACAACTGATTGAGCAGAAGCTGCAGAATGCAACTAAAATCATATTGATATGCATCATAAAAGTGCATAGTACGATATGACTAATAGCAGATGGGTCACTTTTGAAACCATTATAAAAAACAAAAATTATAATAGCAAATGAGTAACTTTTAAAACCAATATTTAAATCAATAGAAGTGCGCAACAGAATAATACTAACGGTAAATCAGTCACTCTGCGAATCAATATTTAAACTAATAGAAGTGCACAAAAGAATAGGACCAATAGAAAATGAGTTGCTTTTCAAACCAATATTTAAAGGTAATGCATAAAGAAAATACCTTGGGCAGGGGTGGCTGCAGTGGTGGCAGGGGTGGCTGCAGAGGTGGCAGGGGCGGCTGCAGAGGTGGCAGGGGCGGCTGCAGAGGTGGCAGGGGCGGCTGCAGAGGTGGCAGGGGCGGCGGCAGCGGCGGCAGGGGCGGCGGCAGCGGCGGGAGGGGCGGCGGCAGCGGCGGGAGGGGCGGCGGCAGCGGCGGGAGGGGCGGCGGCAGCGGCGGGAGGGGCGGCGGCAGCGGCGGGAGGGGCGGCGGCAGCGGCGGGAGGGGCGGCGGCAGCGGCGGGTGGGGCGGCTGCAGCGGCGGGAGGGGCAACTGCAGCGGCGGGAGGGGCAACTGCAGCAGCACGGGCAGCTGCAGTGGGATCAAAGAAAAACATAGAAATCAAATATCAAGTAGCACCATCAAAGAAAGCTAAAGAATGTATACCTTTGATAGCCCTACGGGCTTTCCTCTGTTCAAGGGTATCTGAACCTTGAGTACAAGTAAGCAGATGTTTAATGAGCTTTTGGTCCTTCTGAAATTCTAGATGGCATTTAGGACACCTAAGCGGGGCCTGTTTTTCCAATGGTTCAGATTCTCTGTCGACTTTCTTGGTGTTTGGCATTCTGATCAAAAGGAAAAAATAATTATTTTAGAAAATCAAATACTTCACAACAATATATAAAGAATTTGTACGAATCTGGATCTGAGTGATTGTTAGATGTAAACTAATGATCTACTAAATTACTGAAACTAATCTAAGAAGCGAGAAGAGATTGTTAGTTGTAAACTAATCATCTACTAAATTACTGATTATAAACTCTAAATTACTGATTATAAACTGTAAATTAATAACTTATGAAGTAATATTGTTCTTAATCTACAAACGATCTGAACTATCGATAACGATCTACGAAGAAAAGACACTGTTCATCATTTTACCTGGAGTACGATTGTACGAATCTGGATCTGAGTGATTGTTAGTTGTAAACTAAGCATCTACTAAATTACTGAAACTAATCTACGAAGCGAGAAGAGATTGTTAGTTGTAAACTAATCATCTACTAAATTACTGATTATAAACTCTAAATTACTGATTATAAACTGTAAATTAATAACTTATGAAGTAATATTGTTCTTAATCTACAAACGATCTGAACTATCGATAACGATCTACGAAGAAAAGACACTGTTCATCATTCTGGATCTGAGTGATTGTTAGTTGTAAACTAAGCATCTACTAAATTACTGAAACTAATCTACGAAGCGAGAAGAGATTGTTAGTTGTAAACTAATCATCTACTAAATTACTGATTATAAACTGGAAATTAATAATTTACGAAGTAATATTGTTCATAACGAATTGAAATTAAACTGAACTATCGATAACGATCTACGAAGAAACGAATTCGAAACGATTGTTCATCATTTTACCTGGAGTACGATTGTGCGAAACTGGATCTGAGTTATGGATGCGAACAAACAAAGTATCGACGCTCTGTAACTGAACGAGAAAACGGAATGAAATTGGCGGTATGATATAAGATATAAAAAGATCCTTTATATTTAAAATCCTTATTCACGGCGTGCAGGTGCAGGTGCAGGTGCAGGTGCGCTGACTTGGTTTGGGCTTGGAAAACATAATTGAAGCCTTGAGGCTTCATCTGGATCATACCGCCCCTTAGCTTCTTGCCTTTCTGAAGGTTTTTTGCTTTGCTTTGAATGAATTGCTGTTTCCAAAAAAGAAAAAAAAAATGTTTAAAATTTATTTTTTGTCCACAAATTAAATAAAAATAAGGTGCCCCTCTTACCATTGCGGTGATCAAACCAGCAAAAATTTTGGATTTGAAAATATCTGGATCATACCGCCCCTTAGCTTCTCTGATGAAGATTGTGACGATACAAAGAGGAAAAGGAATAAAAATAAAGAAAGTAGAAGGAGAGAGAGTAGGGAGTGGATAGAGATGAGATAACTAGGTAACATTTATGTATATATAAATAGGGCAAAAAAAAAAGAACAAGATGGGCTTGACCATTTCGTAATAGAATTAGAAGCCCATTACAATTTAGTTTCAACCGCTTTTTTATTGTAAATGTTTTAAAAAATTTAATGGAATTATATAAAATAAGATGCCAATTACAATTTAATTTTATTCACTTTTATTTATTATTTATGTAACGTTTTGAGATGCTTACGTGTACTCATGTTTGTTAGGCTATCCGTAGTGGATGGAGCCCCTTGGGACTTCATGGTGAACTTTTCTGCCATGTGGCGCCATTTCCGCAGGAGGGGCTCCATGGAAAAAAATGCTAAATAATTTTTTTTTAAAATAATATTTCATTTCATAAATATTTTTACTACAAACTTAAAAAAAATACAGAATTAAAAAATAAAAAACCAATACATAAAAAAAAAAAATGGTAAGTAATTAATGTTTTTAATATCCAATCAACCGAAAAAAAAGAAAATGGTAAGTAATTAATATTTTTAATATCCAATCAACCAAAAAAAAAATGGTAAGTAATTAATTTTTTTAATATCTAATTGAGAAGGTTCATCATTCATTATATTTGGGCCTAAAAAAAAGCTTAAAAATTGAAGTTGATGAGATTCGAAACAGTGACCTCCTTCATAAAAAACGGATGCTATACCCAACAGCTCTAGGTAGAGACTTGTTTTAATATCATTCTGGACTTCTTTATCTATGACTTTTAGAGGGTTTAAAAAAAAGAGAGAAAAAAGAAATATTATTTCTCTCTCCTCCACCGACGCCTTCTCCACAACGCCCAAGCTCTCATTTTGCTCCATAGCGCCCCGGGGGGCGGAAGAGGGGCGCTATAGGGGCGCTATTGGACGCTATAGCCTTCAAAAACGTCCTATTACGGATAGCCTTACCATAGATGCTACCTAAGCCTCGTTATTTAATTTTATTGGATGTGACATGTGAGAGACGGTGGTTTGTGGGCATTGGTTAATGTCACGCCACTACTTTACCTTTCTCACCATCTTGAATAAATCAATGACAGCTCCCCACAAAATAAAACCCTTTATTCCTCTTCTTACACCATTTTCCTGAGTTAACTTAAGGGAAGAAATAAAAAAAAAATTGAAGAAATTAAAAACACACTTGTGTTCTTGAGTTTCATTTAAGAAAGGAAAAGAAAAAAAAAATTAAAATGTGTGATCTCCTTATGACCAAGCTGCTTAATATGAAGGAAAGCATATGGTATACATCCTCGAACTCTATGAAGTGTATATGTAATATACTTTCTCTTATTGTTGTTATTTTAGGAGTATAATATATAATCTAATTGTTTCATATTTATAATTATCAGTCATAAAGTTATATGACTATAAGTTGTGGCAAAAAAAAAAATCAAATGTGAAATCTATTTATTCGCTATGCTTGAATTGTCACTGATTTTAAGTTGCAAGTTTGTGTGCAACTGTATTTTCCTTTGTTGTGAATTAGGTTGTTCACATATGAGTGACTTAATTTATTTGTTTACTGATTACATAAAGGAAAATGGAACCAGTGAAGGAAAATGGAACCCGTACAAGAATTCGTATAGAAAAGATAATAAAACCCGCCACAAGATTGTTGGAAATTTTAGTAATAGTAAACTTTGGGTTACTAATATATAACTTATATTAGTATAGGGACTAAAATGAAAATTTCGAATTTTATCCCTATTTCTTTTGTTTGGTCGACGGTTTCTGCAGGACACACATACGCACGCACAGAACTTCTCCATTTTCTCTTCTCTGTTCTCTCGATCAAAATCATACACTCTTGATCTTATCCGATTGAATCATTTGGGTGTGCACAAATGGTTTAATCTGAAAGAGTTTCTCGATTTCAAGAGTTTCCTGGTGTTAATTGCTTCATTCTACTCAGTGTTCGCAAATTAGGGCTCGAAAATTTCTTCATCTTCTACCCAGATTTCAACAAAGATTAAACCATTTTCGTGAATCATGGCTCATGGCGGAACAATCAAAGATATGTCCAGTAAGTTTTCTAAACTTGAAAAGTTTGAAGGGCAAGATTTTAGAAGATGGAAGAAAAAGATGCACTTCTTTCTCACAACCCTAAAAGTTGTGTATGTTCTTACCACTCCAATGCCTCAAGTGCCTCAAGAAGAAGAGGAAACTCTGGATCAACAGAGAAGGCGTATGAAGTGGGAAAATGATGATTATATATGTCGGGGACATATATTGAACGGTATGTGTGATGCGCTATTTGACGTCTATCAGAATGTGGAATCTGCCAAGGAGATGTGGGATTCTTTGGAAACCAAATATATGGCAGAGGATGCATCAAGCAAAAAGTTTCTTGTAAGTAATTTCAATTCTTACAAGATGGTAGATGATAGGCCGATTATGGATCAATATAATGAATTACTACACATACTTGGTCAATTTGAACAACACAATATGCATATGGATGAGTCAATTGCAGTCTCAAGTATAATTGATAAATTACCCCCTTTATGGAAAGACTTTAAGCACAATTTGAAACACCAAAAGGAAGATTTGAACTTGGTTCAATTGGGCAGTCACTTTCGGATTGAGGAATCCCTTCGGGTTCAAGAATCTGGTAAAGGAAAGGGGAAAATAGAGGCTGGGCAAAACTCGGTTAATATGGTTGAAAAAGAGGGTAATTCTAAGAAATCTAATAACTTTAACAATAAGAAACGAAAGGGAAAAGGTGGCCATCAATATCCAAACAAAAAGGGTAAACTTGAGTGTTGGAGATGTGGCAAGACGGGTCACAAGAAGAAGGATTGTCGTGTGAAACTCCCGGGTGGAAACAAAGATTCAAGTGGTGCCGGTTCAAGTGGGTCTAAGGATCCACCGCCTCAACAAGGTACGTTTACTAATCCCACCTTATATTTAATGAATGTGAATGAGTATGTTTCTTGTAAGCCTACTCATAAAACCCATGATTCATATTTAATGCAAAAGGATAAGGCTTCTGTTTGCAAAACTTTTACTTTTATAAAAAATGGTAACAGTGGACTTAAATGGCAAAATGACACATTTTTAAAGGAAATGGGTACTGATCGAGAAAATGGGCTTTCATCAAAAGGGTCACATAATTTTAATGGTTGTAGTGAATCCCAAAAAGAGTCACGTGAAACCTGTTATGAGTCAAAGACTCTAAAAAATTACTTTAAAAATTCAAGTGGGCAAACAGAAGGGTTCGTAACCCCTAGTTTAGGGGTTGGTACACATTTGAACAATACATGTTTGAACAGCGAAATAAATTTCTCAAAGTTAGACGATTCTGATGGCTCAGTTAACGTTGGGACTGAGGCGGATACGAAATCGTATTCGGGTTTAAAAATAAATAAGATTGAACACATCTCATTTATTGCTGAATCGTTTTATATACAGGATGATTTGATTGCTTGGTGGGTAGACTCGGGTGCTACTAGCCATGTTTGCAAGGATTCAAGGTGGTTCATTGAATTGAAACCTGTTGAAGATGGATCCGTGCTAAGGATGGGGAACGTATCAACCGAGCCTATCAAAGGAATTGGCAAAGTTAAATTAGTATTTACTTCGGGCAAACTGTTAGTCCTGGATGATGTATTATATGTACCGGGGATTCGAAAGAATCTTATATCCGGAATTGTATTAAATAGTCATGGGTTCAAACAAGTAATAGAATCCGATAAATATGTATTATCCAAACATGGTACATTTGTTGGATTTGGATATCTATCTAGTGGTATGTTTAAACTTAATATTCATGTGCCATTTGATTGTGAATCTGTTTGTATGGCATCTTCATCTAGTGATAAAGTAGATACGGTCTCAAACTTATGGCATGCTAGATTAGGGCACGTTAATTATTCTAGAATGAAAGATATGGCAAAAATGAGTCTCATACCCGGTTTTGACATGCGTAACAATAAATGCCATACTTGTAAATTAACTAAAATCACAAGAAAGCCATTTAAGGATGTTAAAAGAGACTCTAGGGTATTAGATCTCATTCATTCGGACTTATGTGATTTGCATAGTACCCCTTCACTTGGAAATAAAAAGTATGTCATTACATTTATTGATGACGCATCCAGATTTTGTTATGTTTATTTATTACATTCAAAAGATGAAGCTCTAGATAAGTTTAGAATTTATAAAGAAGAGGTAGAGCTTCATCAAGGTGGTCTGATTAAGCACCTTCGTACTGACCGAGGTGGAGAGTATTATGATCCAGTCTATTTTCAGTCAACTGGTATAATACATCAAACCACGGCTCCCTACACACCACAACAAAATGGTGTGGCTGAGAGGAAGAACAGGACACTGAAAGAAATGGTTAATTCCATGTTGTCCTACTCTGGATTAAGTGAAGGTTTCTGGGGCGAGGCTATGCTGACAGCCTGTTACTTGTTAAATAGAATTCCTAATAAGAAGACAAAAGTCACTTCTTATGAGTTATGGTACAAGAAAGTACCAAACCTGCACCATATTAGAGTCTGGGGGTGTAGAGCTGTTGTGAGGCTCACTGATCCTAAAATAAGAACTTTAGGTGAACGAGGCATAGATTGCATATTTATTGGATATGCTGAACACTCCCCTGTTTACAGGTTTTATGTTGTTGAACCTAACAATTATGTGGCTGTTAACTCAGTTATTGAGTCAAGAGATGCTGATTTTGGGAATGAAGATAGATTTTCTTCTGTACCCAGGTTAAAAGACATGCCTCATAGCTTGAGAGACTCTATAAATGCTAATGCTTATGGTGATAACTCTGGTAGCAACAAGGATGTGCCTTCTACTAGTACTCAACCTAGGAAAGGTACTAGAGTTAGAAAACCTAAGTCTTTTGGTTCTGACTTTCATCTTTATTTGGTGGAAGGAACCAGGAATGAGATTGAAAATGAATATCAATATTGTTTTAATATTGAAGAAGATCCAAAGACTTTCAGTGAAGCTATGGCTTCTAGAGATGCTAATTTCTGGAAGGAAGCTGTGCAAGATGAGATTGATTCCATCATGCACAATAATACATGGAAGCTTACTGATTTACCTCCAGGGTGCAAACCATTAGGGTGCAAATGGATTTTCAAAAGGAAAATGAAGGTAGATGGGAGTATAGATAAGTACAAAGCCCGGTTGGTCATACAAGGCTTTAGGCAGAAAGAAGGGATTGACTTCTTTGATACTTATGCTCCAGTTGCAAGAATATCTACCATAAGGTTGTTACTAGCTCTAGCAGCTATACACAACCTTGTAATTCACCAAATGGATGTCAAGACTGCTTTCTTGAATGGTGAATTAGAAGAGGAGATATATATGAAACAACCAGAAGGATTTGTTATGCCAGGTAATGAGCATAAAGTTTGTAAGCTGATTAAGTCTCTTTATGGCTTAAAACAAGCTCCTAAACAATGGCATCAAAAGTTTGATGAGGTCGTGTTGTCAGACGGTTTTGTCCTAAACCAAGCTGACAAATGTGTTTACAGCAAATTTGATTCTTCTGGTAAAGGAGTCATAATTTGCTTATATGTTGATGACATGTTGATTTTTGGTACAAATCAAGAACAAGTTGATAGAACCAAAGAGTTTTTGTCATCAAAGTTTGCCATGAAAGATATGGGGGAGGCAGAAGTAATTCTTGGAATAAGGATTACACGTGGAAACAATGGAATTGCTATCTCTCAATCCCATTACATTGAGAAGATATTGAAGAAGTTTAATTGCTTGAATTGTTCACCAGTTCGAACCCCTATAGATCCTACTGTTAAGCTCTTGCCAAATAAAGGAAATCCTATTTCACAATTGGATTATGCTAAGGCAATAGGATGTTTAATGTATGCTATGATCAGTACCAGACCTGATATAGCTTATGCAGTAGGAAAGTTGAGCAGGTATACTAGTAATCCTAGCTCATGCCACTGGCAAGCAGTGAACAGATTATTTAAGTACCTGAAAGGAACTATGGATTATAGTTTGTGTTATTCAGGTTCACCTTCTGTTATTGAAGGATTTTCTGATGCAAGTTGGCTTACTAATTTGGAAGATCATTCGTCTACCAGTGGATGGGTATTTCTATTTGGTGGAGGTGCAATTAGTTGGGCTTCTAAGAAGCAGACTTGCATTACACACTCGACGATGGAGTCTGAGTTTGTAGCATTGGCATCGGCTGGAAAAGAAGCTGAGTGGCTAAGGAATTTGTTGTATGAGATTCCATTATGGCCTAAACCGATATCACCTATCTCTATCAGATGTGATAGTTCAGCAACCTTGGCTAAGGCATATAGTCAAGTGTATAATGGGAAGTGTCGACACTTAGGTCTTAGACACAGCATGGTTAGGGAATTAATCATGAATGGAGTGATATCAGTAGAGTTTGTTAGAACTCAACATAATATGGCTGATCATTTAACCAAAGGGTTAGGAAGAGATCTCGTTGCGAAGTCAGCCATAGGGATGGGTTTAAAGTCCACACTTTAATATCTCATGTCGAGACACCCAATTCCCATCTAATACAACGTTAGATGCTGAATTCAATGTGGAAAGCTTGTCATGAAGATATTGGAACACAACAATCGTCATCCCAAGGTATGTGTTCAGACTGCAAGATAAAGAAGGATGAAGCATTGTTTCTTAATAGTTCTTTGATAAATTGCATTTGCAGGTGCAAGATGAGAACTACCTATAAGAATATGAAGTTTAGCCGCTTCAAGAAGCTGGGACTTGGCTTTGATATATTCTTTGAAGGATGGGACATAGGCTAGTAAAACATTATGTCAAGGTAGAACAATAGAATTGTGAACTTATGTGTGTATTACCTTCAAGTGTTCAAATGAATAGAAAGGGTTCAATCCATTGTGACACCCTGATATTCGAATATTTGGATCGTGTAATATACTAATATGAAAATTCAATCCGTAGGACATTTTCATTTATGCATAAGTTTGTTCTTGGTGAAGTTTGTTTGAGTTGATCATGGATATTACTAAAATGGGGGAGGAATGTTGGAAATTTTAGTAATAGTAAACTTTGGGTTACTAATATATAACTTATATTAGTATAGGGACTAAAATGAAAATTTCGAATTTTATCCCTATTTCTTTTGTTTGGTCGACGGTTTCTGCAGGACACACATACGCACGCACAGAACTTCTCCATTTTCTCTTCTCTGTTCTCTCGATCAAAATCATACACTCTTGATCTTATCCGATTGAATCATTTGGGTGTGCACAAATGGTTTAATCTGAAAGAGTTTCTCGATTTCAAGAGTTTCCTGGTGTTAATTGCTTCATTCTACTCAGTGTTCGCAAATTAGGGCTCGAAAATTTCTTCATCTTCTACCCAGATTTCAACAAAGATTTCGTACAAGCTAGAAAGAAAATCGAACTCGTAAAAACGTTAAAAGTGTTGTCGATTAAAACCCCTCGGTAAGACGCGAGTCGATTTTCTAGTAATAATTGGTATATTAGTCGTATTGAAAGTCACATTAGAGTGTAATAAAATATCAAAACATATAATATATTCGGAAGTTTAAAGGAAAATGGAACACTATGTGCGCGTTTAGTTGTGAAAACACCCCTTGTTTTTAAGAAAATATTTTCTAAGAAAAAATGGAAAATAGAAACGTGATCAAATTATAATTCTCCGGCCGGCCATAGCGTCTTGCTATGGTTCGGGTCTTCATTTTAGTTGTCGTTCAAAAAAAATTATAAATTTTTAGATAAGTTTTTCAAGAAAATGGATACACTGTTTTCTACTTTTAAAATTGAAATTAGAAAACTTCAATTCGGGGAGAATGCCGTCCACTGCAAAGAGCTCCCTGGTTTTAAATACAGACATGACACGGTTCGGGATGTTCTTTTCGACATCTTCACGCGGGCGGGGATCTCGGCCAAGAAGGAAGCCCCTGTTAACTTTCTGTCTGATCCCTCGGATGGTCGTTCAACTCTCAGACCAGCCGATGTTCTCGTTTTTGGGTGGCAGAATGGGAAACATGCTTGCGTCGATCTTACGGGGGTTTCTCCTCTTGTGGGGCTGAGCCGCTGAGGGCCAATACTTTCAAGGCTGGCCAAGCGGCCTCCAGGGCGGCTGCTGGGAAGGTGAGCAAACACAAGAAAACGTGTATTGAAAATCAACATGTGTTTGTTCCCTTCGCGTTTGATACCTTCGGTCATCTTGAATCAGAGGCGGTGGCCACGCTGAAACGGATCCAAAGAGTCATACACGGGAATAGCACGACCTCCAGAATGAAGAACTTTGTATTCATACGTCTTGGTTTTGCTATTCAAAAAGGGCTGGCGGCGCAGCTTGTTGTCCGCCTTCCCGGCATGACAACTTGATGTCATGTGTATTTCCCGCTTATGTAAATCAATTAAAATTGTATTATTTTAGTACTTTAGTTTCAATATATATATATATATATATATATATATATATATATATATATATATATATATATATATATTTTATTGTTTTTCAAATTTTCAATATTCAGTTTTCCATTATATATACCAACTGGACACAACCCGACCCCCGGACCAGATCTCTGGACCGGACCGATCAGATCTGACCCCCGGACCGGACCGAGCGGATCCGAACCCCACCCTTGACCGCACTGACCGAACCGACCAAACCATGGACCTGACCTCGGACCTGACTCAAACCCCGGACTGAACCGACTAGACCTGATTCCCGGACCGTGACGACCAGACCTGACTCGCAAACCCGATTAACCGGGGGTTGGATCCAGGCGGGGGGGGGGGGGTCCGGACCGGGCGGTCTGGCGGTCGGGTATGGGGTTCGGGTTGCCAAAAAACAAGTAGCTTTAAGCATGTTTTTTAGTTTTTTGATATGAAAAATAAAAATTACATCTTTTAATTTTAACGCGTTTTTAGAAAATTTCAAGTGTTTTATAGAAATGAAAAACATTTTCCATTTTTAAAAAAATTAAAAATATAAAACTAAAAAAAAATTCCACAACTAAACGCGTCCTATATATATTTGTCCATGGTTGTAACATAATATTTTGAAAAACAACAACAAAACATGCTGCATTATTATTTATTATAAAAGAAACATCAAAAAATATGAAAAGAAAAATGCCGAAACATAATATGGTTCCGTCTTAAATAAAATATATACTGAAATTTAAATAAAAAGAAGTGCCGCAACAATGTATTATTACCTAGTTACTGTAAAAGACTATTTGTAATGACTAATGAGCGTTAACCCCCATCTTGTTTTGCTTGATAACACCTCATAGGGCTTCCCACCATCACCCGAGGCGCTATGAAGTGAATGTGATCCAGACTCTTTTCCCTTCTCTCTCATGCTCTTCTTCTTATGATTGGCTATATTTTTTTTTCTTTTAATAAATAATAATTTAATAGTATATATAGATTATAAATATTTATTTATTTAATTTTACAATTTCTTTTTACTTTAATTGAGTTTAAATTAAAATTTACTAATATATTTCAATACAATAAACTAAATC
Organism: Deinandra increscens subsp. villosa; assembly: GCA_039602395.1. Taxonomy (NCBI): domain Eukaryota; kingdom Viridiplantae; phylum Streptophyta; class Magnoliopsida; order Asterales; family Asteraceae; genus Deinandra; species Deinandra increscens. Next base: position 94,366,311 of record JBCNJP010000023.1, on the reverse strand, counting down.
CTTATTTTTTAGGACTAGATAACTAATTATTCTTATAATTACAGTTTATTAACATTTTTTATATAATCATATAAATATATAATTGTCGTATAATTTTAAATCTTATAATTTCGTTTAATTTATATATATTTTAATAAAATTTACAATATTAGATTATGATTATATTTATATTAAAAAAAACTTTAGTCGTGTAACACACGAGAATAAAAAAAAATTAGTTTTTATATATATTTAAAACGAAGTTATGCATTTAAAAAATATAACAGAGAACACCACTTAATCATTGTGTTTACAAAGTAAAAGCAAAGAAGTTTTTATACGAATATCTAGTATAAAACATAATTTAAAATAAACTGACCTCCTTCTTCTGATAATTGTTATTGTAAGTATATTAAGAAATCATTAAAATTAAAAAAAATATATGTTAATTTTTAATGAATTAATTTTAAGGTTTTTGTTTAGGATAGGTTGTCATTTGTTATCTGTATGGTTTTTTTTTTTTCTTTCTTTTTTTCTGGTGAATGCATGCATGCTTTTCAGAAAAAAAGAAATCTAACTAAAAATAATAAGGGTACATGGAAGGGGAGTGATCCCTTAATATGTTATCGAGTGTAGGGATTAGGTTCCAAAACCTTTGCTGTGTGCAAAATGGAGTTTCTTGGTTTCTTCTTTACGCAAATTGATGATTAATAAGGGTGTCATTTTTCTGATTGGGTTTGGCAGCTTGTGGCGATGTGGTATCGTGTTTAACCGATTTTTGTCTTCTCGGTTAAGGATCTCATCAACTTCTTCAAAGAGGCAAATGTCTCTCCTCGTAAATAACAGATTTTGGAAGTGGTTTTTCTTACGGGATGCTGGTGTTTATGGATAGAAAGGAATGCAGCGGGTTCATAGGGTTCTTTTGGAGATTAAGAGGTTGAGTTTTTTGTTGTATTAGGATGGGGGGTATGGTTGCCTAAACAAAGTTTGAAACATCAAAATTGACTAATCAAATGACGCCAACAAGAGAGAGAAAAATATGTAGAATTTGATGTTTTGGTGGTGGGTATGGTTGTAGAAGGATATTTAAGCAAAATTGGGTAGGTTTGTGAAGTGGGACCACCATCAACACACACAAAGTTCTCGGCAACCATAATATGCCGAAAACACCAACTTTGGATGCCGAAATGTGTTTGCCTAAGGTAGCCATGTACAAAATAATCGATTAACCGAACAGACACTGATTATTAATCGAAATCGAAACCAATAATTAACCGATTATTCTCTAATCGATTACGGTTAAAGAATAACCATAGGTTAGAGATCGATCATGGATTTTTGTCATGGAAATCGATTTGGGGTCGATTATTTAAAACCGATTATAAGAATCGATCATTAATTGATTAATCGGTTAGTAATAAAAGAGCAACCAATTTAATAAATCCTAATTGTTCCACGCCCAATTGCATTTATCCTAAATGTTCCATGCCCAAGAAAACCCCAAATCGATTTTGAGTCAACCTAACCCCCAATCGTCTTCATCTCCGTATGACCGTAACTTACGATTCTGCTTTGCGCTCACTCGGCGATTAACAAAAGAAACCCTAACCCCTAAGGCCCCAATCGATTTTGAACTCCTGTTGTTTCATGTTTTGCTGCTGAACTGAATTTTAAACCGCTATGTGGTTGCTGAATTTTGAATCGAAAAAACCATCTACAACCATTGTTTACTGCTGTGTTTTGCTGTTGTTTTCAATATAATGGTCCAATCAATTGGATGTGTTTGTGCTTATTTTTGTTGAAAAAAGGGCCACTGTATTAGCTACAAATGTTTGAAAAAAGGGCCACAACTTCTGTCATTTATTAGTTATTACCCAGCTATTTTTTTTTAATATCTTGGCATTGACCGATTATAATCGGTTAGTATTTAATAATCGATTCGGTTTTAACCGAAATCGATCAGACAGTTAGAGTTTTTTTGCCTAGTAATCGATTACAATCCGATTCGATTAACCGGTCATCAATTAATTTCGGTTATTTTCTACTAGTAGATCAATTAATTTCCTAACCGGTTAACCGACGATTAACCGGTTTGTACATGTCTAGCCTAAAGAGGGGGTATGGTTACCTAAGGTTGCCGATTTCGGTGCCGATTGGTATGCCGCACCATACCCCCACCCTTATAATCGTTGTAACGATCACTCCGTTAGTTGGTCGGAGTGGTCTTCTTTTTCGATGTAATTTTGGTTCTTGTGGCCGCTAGCTTCTTGCTAGTGCGCCTTTTTTTCAATGTTTTAAAAACCGGTTTTTTAGTTGAATCGGAAAACCTTCCGGCCTTGTTCGACCGGTCGGATCGGTTAGACCGGCTGGTTGAACCGGTTAAGGAATTTATATATTTTTTTTATAAAAATGCTAATAAACTTATACACCCCAACAAAAGTAGTTAAAATACAATTATAATCCACTCAAAAATAATATCAAATATGTATTTCATAAGAAAATATAAGTTTTAAACTTTAAAAACTAATAAAAATAAAAAAAAAGTTAAAAAAATAGAAAAAAATAAAAAATCAGAAAACGGTTGAACCGGAAAAAACCGAAAAACCGGCCGGTTCGAAGCGGGTCGGTTCAACCCAAAATACCGGACATTAAAGAACCGGAAAGGTGGCTGGTCCCCGGTCGAACCGGTTGAACCGGCCGGTTCGACCCGGGTTTTAAAACATTGTTTTTTTTAATGTATTTCGTCGTTTCAAAAAAAAATTAAAAAGTAATAATGAATGTATCTACTCTACAATCTACAATTCTGGAGTGTAGGATAGTTTGTCATTTGATTTGATGGAGTGTAGGGTTTTCAATGCAAAAATTGAAAAGACAATTCGCTGCGCACACCCTCTGTGGCTCTGTGCACATCAAGCATCTGAATTATCATTGCTAGTTTTCTTGTGCATCTGCACCTAGAAGGCTACAAAGTACAGACCCATCATCATGAAGTAAGAACAAAATATTTAATTTAAATTTATATGTGACCTTTTAGTTTGTCCTATTTTTTGTTTAGAATTTCGTGTTAATCTTCTTAGTTTTATATTTAATATTATACGTTTAATTTATAATTATTAGAAGAATACAACCGTTTCAAGCTATAAACCTCGAAGGTTACAGTTACCTAATGTAAAATGTTTCTCTTATGACGCCAGTTAAAATGTTCTAGTTTCACCACTAGTTTGCACATATCAAATTGCCTCGGAAAAGTAATAAAAGGACTGTTTAATAGTTTTGATGCTATCTTTAACGGAGCTTGAAAAGGCTTTTAACTAGGCTGTAAACGAGCCGAGCTAGGATGGGCTCATGCTTGGCTCGTTTAAAAACCGAGCCGAGCCGGCTCGGCTCGTTTATATTACTGAGCCGGAAAATTGAGCTCGGGTTCAGCTAGTCAAAAGCTCGAGCCAGCTTGTTTACTTTTTTATTTTTTTTACTTTTAACATAAATTAATATAAGGAAAAAAAAACTAATATTTTTAACGCATTGTAAAATTTATAAACAATAAAACTTATAATGCAAAGTTTAACACTACTAAATCTTAATAATAATTAGTAGTAAGTTTATAAAAGTAAAGATAAATGAGCGGAAACAATCAAAGAATGGAAGTAGAGCAAGTATGACAGATACTTGACGATGTTAGCAAAGACACAATTAGACAAACACTTACATGGAGCCAATGAAGTTATGGGAAAATAGGAAAGAAATAGGAATTAGGGAGGTAGGAGGCAGAGTCGTAAATATGAGTCTGCAAATTGAAAATAAAATTAGAGGTTTAACACTGGTTAGGTTTAAGTGGAAGATGTGATGAGTCATACAAATAAGATAATATGCATTCATAGTTGTGTTATAATTTTTAATATTTTTTAATTATATATAAATTTGCACAAGCCAGACGAGCGAGCCAATGAGCGAGCCACGAGCCGAGCTGACCTTGGCTCGGGCTCAGCTCGTTTACAGACCGAGCCGGCTCAGCTCGGCTCGTTTACGGACGAGCCGATTTCGAGCGAGCCACGAGCCGTGAGTTTTTTAAACAGCCCTATTTTTAACGCCCCTTTCACGCCCCCTTCCACTAGGCAGCGACGCTAAAAGCAAAAACTTTGGTCCAGGGTTTGAAAGTTCTCACGCCTGAAGAGGGAGAGATGTGTATTGTTGGGGGCTTGATGGGGCTTGAATTGAGGATTAAACCACTACATCATTTTTTATTTTTCAAACTCTTTGCCACATGTCACAATATGTTTAAAGGAAGGGCTTAAAAACCTTTAACCACTACACGTAGGTGAATAATTGAGAAAAAAATAATTATTAATCAAATCAAATTAAGTGAAAAAAAAAATTATAATATTAAACTTAAAAAGTCATTAAAAAAGGTTAAAAAAAGATTTTTATCTAAGGAACTTAGAAAACGAATTTTTTTCTTTTTTGTTATTTTTTAATTATTTTTTATGTCTCTTGATCATTAAAGGTACCAACTAAAAGAAAGTTAAATTTGTTTAAATAAAAATAATAGTTTACATAAAACTGGGAAAAAAACCTTCTGCTTCATAAAGTAATATAAATTCAAACTAAATTTAAGTTAGACGAAAAAAAAACACTTTCAGTGGAATTAACGGTGGTGGTGGGATAGATTAAATGATGTTATGGATGATGTTATTATGGTGTTATCATGTCATATGATAGCTGAATAAATAACATTATTTGATAACACAAAATGTAGAATACAGGCTCGATTTCGACAGCGTCATCGTAATCGTTCACATCGTTCAAATCAAATGCCTGAGCGTCGGACATATTAGGGGAGTCGGTGGCGGCAGCGGAAGATGACGTTTTTTATTTTTTACTTGGTCGTCTTATCGGCCTTGAGAGATCCGATTGATTCACCGCAACGATGATGTCGGTGTCGTCTGCACCGCTCGGTCGACCACTTTTAATTTGACCGTATACCGTGGAAAAGGCTTTCATCCTCTTGTTCATTTCCGTTCATTTTCACGAGAACGAATCGTTAGGTCGGTACGTCTCCCTTTTCATCTCAACAAAAAAAATTCGACGAATCTCCGACCAAAAAGTCACAAGGTCTTGACTATTACCTGCGTTAAAAAAAATTAATAATTTGTGTGTTGTGTGTACTAATTTTGTAATTTTTAAAAGTATATTATTTACCGTGAATGGGATCCTCGGACGTGTCAAGCCATGTTCGAGCTAGTGCCACCTCCTCCTCAGTCCAATGTTGCACAACATTTCGTTGTCTCGGTTCCGCAGTGTCTTTTTTCTTGTGAGATCTCTCTTTTCTCGGTCCAACCGGCGCCGCCTCGTCTTGTGTCTCCGGAACCTCCTCTGGTTCGTCCAGAGAAACCGCAACAGGTTCTTGTGAAGACGAACGGGAAGGTGGGGTAGGAGATGGAAAAGGTTGATACGGTGAATAACCTTGGCCATTTGAAATGGTGTGAAGTTTTGTTGCGAATGCGAGTTGAAGCTAGCCGAAGTTTTGGTAAGGTGTAAAAGGTGGGAAGGCTTGTGCCGGGGGCGTCGTGTTCGCAAAATACGCGAACAAACCATCGTCCCGCGGTTGTTGCTCGGTCTCGTTTGTTCGTCGCGGGGCTTGAAAGCGTGGGTTTGAAGAAGATCCGCCACGAGGAAACATCTTGATTGTAGTTTGTAGAAAGAATTTTATAAAAGTGGGAGAATGAGTGGAATGAGTGTGTTTAAAAAATAGATGGAAGTTAGTATATATATTCTTTAAAATAGGTTAAAAAAATTTAGTATATAAAAAATAGATGGAAGTTAGTATATATATTGTTTATAAAAGTGGGAGGATGAGTGGAATGAGTGTGTTTAAAAAATAGATGGAAGTTAGTATATATATTGTTTAAAATAGGTTAAAAAGCGTGGGTTTGAAAAAGATTTGCCACGAGGAAACATCTTGACTGTAGTTTGTAGAAAGAATTTTATAAAAGTGAGAGGATGAGTGGAATGAGTGTGTTTAAAAAATAGATGGAAGTTAGTATATATATTGTTTAAAATATGTTAAACAAATTAAAAAAATAAAATAAAATCAAATGACCGTTCAACGGTTAAAAAATTGATTTTTTCTCCTCCTTCCACGGCGCCATTAACATGGCGCTCCCCAACCTTTTTACTAACATGGTGCCCCGGGGGGTGGGTAGGGGCGTTATGAGGGGCCCCATATTAGAAATAATCTCCCATAACGTCCCACTACGGATAGCCTAATACTATTTCAATATTGTTTTTTTTTAACAGCAAATGGAAAATTTATTCAAACAGTGAAGGTTAGAAATATTATGTTGTTGTTGTATATGTACATGTGTTCTTGTCTACTCGTGTACAACTATTTATTTTAGACGTAATTTTCTTTGTTTGTTAAGATGTTTGTAATACGTTTATTTCATTTTTCCAATCTTATTATTTTTTTTAACTCAACGTCAGATAATTACCCCGCATTTCCCACACTTTTTAGTACTAAGGGTAATTGTAATACCTCTCCCAAGACCCCATGATCCCAAGCCAAATTTGGTGCCACCTCATCTTTTCCCACTCCCATGATCCCAAGCTCCTTTTGGTTGTAATACCTCTCCCACAATCCCATGATCCCAAGCACTTTTTTTTTTAATATTTTTTTATTCAAGAAAATTAAATAATAACTAAACTAAAATAAAAACTTCATTTAAATAAATAAAAAAAGATTACAATTCATGGAAATTAAATTACAATACTTAAAACTCGTCGGGGTCGCTTTCGTCTTCTTCATCGGAATCCTCCTCGGGGTGGGGCGGTATGACTTCCCAAACACGATCGATGTGCTCGATCAAATCGAATCGTAGACTCTGATGTGTATCTTGATTACGAATTTTCTGAACATTTTCATCGATAATATTTTGCGATGGTTCCTCGTTCGTTTGTTGAACTTCATCGGGTTCGTATGGGCAGATTGCAAACCCCTCATCCTCCCTAATCATATTATGCAAAATCATGCAAGCATATATGATGTTTGTAATTCTTTCGATGCGTCTTCCCCTCGCCGGGTTTTCGATGATCTTCCATTTCTTCTTCAAACATGCGAACGCCCGTTCAACATCTTTCCTCGCCGCTTCTTGTGCGTTAGCGTACCTTTTTCTTTTTTCAGTTGTTGGAGCCGTTAGAGTCTTTGCAAACACTGAATATTCTGGATATATGCCATCGGCAAGATAATATCCATGTTCATAATGGGTGCCATTTACTTCAAACGAAGACTCGGGTGCCTTACCACTAATCAGATTATTCAACAAGTTTGACTGTTGAAGTACATTTAAATCGTTGTTTGAACCAGCGACTCCAAAATATGCATGCCAAAACCACAAGTCTTGTGATGCAACCGCCTCTAGCATTATGGTTGGTCGTGCATGATCACCACGGTGGAATTGGCCGCGCCATGCGTTAGGACAAGTCGACCACTCCCAATGCATGCAATCAATACTACCGAGCATGCCGGGAAAAACCATGTTTTTGTTCATGAAAATCGTAGAGGTGCATAACATCACCCCACGTTGGTCGACGCATATACTTTTCTTGATACAAAACACGAATATATTTGCAAAATTTACTAAGACACACATTTGCGGTTTTCTCTCCGATGTGCAAATACTCGTCAAACGCATCGGATGAAACACCATAAGCTAGTTGCCTAATAGCGGCAACACATTTTTGCAAAGGACTTAACCCCATCCTACCCCTTGCATCCCACCTTAATTGAAAATATTTATAATTTGTTTCCAAATCGTTAACAATACGTAGAAAAAGACTTTTATTCATACGAAAACGACGATGGAACTTATCTTCGAATAAAGCTCCTTCCTTAAAATAGTTGTTAAAGAGTCGATCATGAGCTTCTTGGCGTTCTCTTTTGATTGATTTGCGGTTTAAATATGGCTTCGAACTTTCGCCTTCTTCTTCTTCTTTAGCTTTCTCGAACATTAACCTTGCGAAAAAAACCGCATCTTCACCGGAGGAATCGTCGGAAGAAAAAGACATTTTGGTTGAAAAAATAAAAAATATGGGAGAATTGTAGAGAAGTGTGGGAGAATGTAGAGAGAATTGTATAAAAAAGGTAGGGGGAATGGAGGTATTTAAAGGGGTTAAATTAATTAAATTTTGAATTTTTTTTTTTTTTTTTAAATCGAAAAATAGCCGTTGGGGGGGTGTGGGACCCACCTCCAACGGTCTTGTCCCTCCTTTCCCAAGCTTTTGAAGCTCGGTAACCCACTCCCGTGGGATGATCCCGAGTCCCGAGCCCGAGGCGATTTTTCTGGTGTTCCCGAGCCTCCCACGATCCCGAGCTCGGGATGAGGCCCCTCTCCCACACCATTACAATTAATACATTCACCAAACGTTTTCGACGCCAAATTTATTTTTAATGTTATTTTACTAGTCTTGATACATGTGCATTAAACCGGCTGGAGTTAAAAACTTTTTAATAAAACACAAATCTACATTACTTCATTATATCTATATTTTACGCTTGAAAATTTAATCGAACACAACACTTTTGGCCAATGTTTTAAAAATCGGTTCAACCGGTTCAATCACCAACCGGTCATCATACCGGTTTTTAATCTCCGGTTTTTTTTTACATAACCGGACCGTTTTGAACCGGGCGGTTTTCCGGTTTTTTCCGGTTTTTATGGTTCAACCGGTCCGGTTCAACCGGTTTTTTTGACAATTTAAAAAAAAAAATTTAATTTATTGTTATTTTTTATTATTTTTTAAAGTTTAAAACTTATATATTCTTATGAAATATCTATTTGGTATTATTTTTAGTGGATTATCATTGTATTTTAACTATTTTCGTTGTGATGTACAAATTTATTAACATTTTTATAAAAATATATATATAAATCCCCTAACCGGTTCAACCGACCGGTCTAACCGGTCGAACATGCCTCGGAAAGTTTTCCAGTTCAACTAAAAAACCGGTTTTTAAAACATTGCTTTTGGCTCCAGAATAAAAATTTTGTATTTTATAAATTGTTATATAGTTCTTAAAGGTGAAATTATATACTAAGTTTACTAAGTTTGTTATATAGTCCTTACAAAAAAAATATACTAAGTTTGCACTTTAAAACACTTTGGTGCTGTTTGTTTTTGAAGAGGTAAAATGTCTGCAGTCTGCGGACCTCATCTGCAGACATCTGTAGCAGAAGAGGTGGACTAAACATCTGCAGTCTGTAAGAAGAAGAGTGTTTGTTTTTTAACTTATGCAGACTGGTAAAATAAACTGAAATTTAAATAAATTATTTTTTAAACTTATACATAATTCAATCATTTTATTTCTTTCCGTATATTTTAGCAAACAACTGTTTTTTAAACAATTTTCTTTTAAATAAAATATCAAAAATATTTTATAAAAACTGTTCAAAAAAATGTTTTTTAAACAGTTTAAAAACGTTTTTTAATAAATGTTTAAAAAGTTTTGTTTAATAATTGTTTAAAATATTTTTTCTTAAAATAATTGTTTAAAAACGTTTTTTAAAAACAAAACTTTTTAAAAAACAATTTAAAAAAAAACTAATTAAAAAAAAAAACATTTTAAAATTAATTGTTTAAAATGTTTTTTTTTTACTTTTTTGAAAGACGATTTAAAAAAAGTGGTTCAAGAAGTTTCTTAAAAGTTTTTTAATATATTAAAAACTTTTAAAAAAGTTTTTTTAGAAAAAGTTTTTTAAAAAGGACTTAATAAAATGTTTTTTATAAAAGAATTAAAAAAAACTGTTTAAAAATGTTTTTTTAATGTAAAAACAGTTTAAATAGAATGTTAGAAGATGTTAGAAGATGTCAGAAGTGACTGGGTCACATCTGCACCAAGAAGAGCCTGCGCAGACATTTTTTAATGAAATGTCTTCGAGAAAACAAACAGTCTGCAGACCTAAATGTCTGCGCGTGGTCTGCGCGGCGCAGATAGAAGAGGACAGGAAGAGCTTTTGCAGAAAAACAAACACCACCTTTGTATGTTTACCAGAAGACTTTGTGCACATAAACAGACATAAACAGACAAATGATTGACACTTGAATTAAACAGCCGGACTAACCAATTTAAATATTTTCAATATACTATTTACCATATTCTATTTGATGGTAACTACAGATATAATCTAAACAAAATTATGATGTTCTTTTTTTTTAAGGAAAATTGATTTTAATAATACCAGTTTTGTCTTATTGGCGGATAATAATACGAGTTTCAAAAATAGCACACAATAATATCAATTAATAAGGTAGGTGCATATAATGAAATGCCGTTAGTTTTTAACTAACAGTGTTAGTATGTTGCTGACGTGGCATTTCTTATTTATTTTTTAACCAAATTACCAAAATAGAGGAACTGTTTCTGTAATTTATGAAAAAAAAACCCTAAACTATTTTCGCCACCTCACCTGGCCACCACCACCAACCACCACCCCTGACCTCCACCACACCGGTCACCACCATCCCTTCTCCAATTTCCGACGGTAGGAATACGAGCAAGAGGAAGGCGACGAGAAAACCGGTCACCACCATCCCTTCGCTGAAATCGTCGCCGGTGACAGATCATCCGCCAGATATGACGCCGGATGAAGAAGGCGACGAGAAAACGCCGAGAAACCGTCGCTGGGTTATTTGAGATTTGGGATTTGGGAGAAAAGGGGGAGGTCGCTCGAGGATATATTGTTTTTTGGTGCGGTTTAGAGCCGGCTAACTCTAGTGAGGTCGCCGGAGATATTGGTCGCCGGAGGAGGGGAGAAGACGACGATGGAGAGGCAGGGATGCTTTGTTTTCTTTTTCTTTTTTTTTAAAATTAAGCCCCTCCATTTTGAAGAATTACAAAAGAGTCCCTCAACATTTGACACGTCAGCAACATACTAACACTGTTAGTTAAAAACTAACGGCATTTCATTATATGCACCTACCTTATTAATTGGTATTATTGTGTGCTATTTTTGAAACTTGTAAATTTATCCGCCAATAAGGCAAAATTGGTATTATTAAAATCCAATTTTCCTTTTTTTTTAATAATATTATAATTAGGAATTCATAAATTCCCAAATAAATTATAATATTGTTTTTTTTAACGGCAAATTCATTAGAAAACATCCCCTAACAAGACGTTAGGAGACCACGAGACATACAAAAGCAAAGAAAAACAATTACATTAAAAATTTGCTCCAAATCCTCCAATCAATCCTTTCTCCTTTACCTCAACTAGAAGCACAAAGAAAACTCCAAGTCTTTATTTCTTTGGTCATGTAATGCAAAGAGGGAGCTTTCCGTTTAAAAATAACCTCGTTGCGTTCCTTCCATATACGCCATAAAGCCGTTGTAAAAACAGTCTTGATTGCCATAGCCTTCCTTTGATTAAAATGCCCGATTGAATGCGCTTTGAGAACGTCCGAAACCGAGAAGAAATATAATGGAGAAATTTTACACCATTGATCAGCAATAAGGCACCAAATACCGTCTGCGAACCAACATCCCGTAAAAAGATGATCAATGGACTTGTTGCAACCGCCACATAACGAGCATAAGATCGACCCCCTAAGGATGTTCCGACGACTCAAAACGTCCGCGGTAGCTAATCTTACCCAAGCCACCCTCCATGCGAATAAATTAACCTTCAAAGGAAGGGTTTGACACCAATCAAAACTCCACTCAAAATCACCTCAAACCATTGGCATTAAAACACCCATCTTCCATGCCTTCCCATTTCCAACAGCCGTTGTTTTGAACTAACATTTGTCTAAATTGAATGTTACTACCATGAAACCAATCCTCAGTCTTAGCAATCGCTTTACATATCGCGCTTGCCGACCGTTTCACAGGAATGAGACTATTAGCTGGACAGCTTCGATGAATCCCCTCGATCACCCGGTGCCAAAGTTTAAATGGTTCGGATTTAAACCGCCAAATTATAATATTGTTTTAACAGCAAATTATAATCTTGGTGCAAGTTGGTCCCTATCAAGATTAATGCTTTTATGTGGAGGGCTCTACGGGGGCGTATTCCAACGGCGGACGCTTTACTTCATCGTGGGGTCATGGTTGGATCTGTGATGTGTCGGTTATGTGATTGTGGTGTTGAGTCGGTCCATCATCTTTTTTCCGGGTGCATGTTCTCGTCGGGCATATGGCAGTGGGTCACGAATTGGTTCAATTTGCCCCCTCTTGTTGCCTCGACGACATTGCCCGTTTGAAAACGAGGAGGATGGTATTCATACCAACAAGAGAGAGCTTGTTCAAGCGGTGGTTTATACGTCTTGCTGGTCCATTTAGAAAGAAAGAAATGAGATGGTTTTTCAAAGGAGAAATCCGGTGTTTAGTAAAGTGATTAGTAATATTAGAAGTTGGTGTGATTTGTGGTGTAATAATAGATGTAGGGGAAATATTGATTGGGTCAATATATGTATGGTGTAAGGTTTTTCCTTGGGTTGTCGGATAGCGCCTTGCTAGTCCCGGTTCTCCCTTGGTTGTTTGGAATGAAACTTTCTTTGCTGTTAAAAAAAAATATATATATATATAGGGAGAGAATCATTTGAGAACCAATTTGATTTGAAAACTAAAAAGAACTAATTTGAGCCACAAGTTTATTTACATGTATCACCCCTCCCATAAATTGTAGTGGTCCCCCTGAAATTTGTGGTTGAGATTTAGTTCTCAAAAGTTCTCAAAATAAAAAGTTCTCATTTGAACCTAACCCTATATATATATATATAGGGTTAGGTTCAAATGAGAACTTTTTATTTTAAGAACTTTTAAGAACTAATCTCAACCACAAATTTCAGAGGGGACCACTACAATTCATGGGAGGGGTGATACATGTAAATAAACTTGTGGCTCAAATTAGTTCTTTTTAGGGGAGGCGGTATCGAGAGGAGCCGGATCCCGGTTCCAAAGGGAGCCGGGTGGCTTCTTCCGGTTCTCCATACCGTGTCTCACGGTTTCCTCCCTTGGCTCCATTTTCACGGCTTGGTGTGGTTCCTAGGAACCGTGGAGAGCTGGGTTGTTTACCTTTTCTTTTTGACCGTTGGGAGCTTGAAAGGCTTCACCACGCCACACCACAACCATACCATGTGGTGTGGCTTGACATGGTTTCTAAAACTAGCAATTTGAGTTGGCATCTTGTGATTGGGTGGTGGGCATGGCTTCACCAAGCCACCCTACCACCATACCCCCTCCCCTTAATTCTCAAATCAAATTGGTTCTCAAATGATGCTCTCCCTATATATATATATATATATATATATATATATATATATATATATAGTGAAAGGGTAAAATGGAAACCCCCTTGAGTTGAGGAAACCGTGGAAACTCTTCAAAAATGAGGTAAAAAAATGTTTTTTTTCCTCAATTTTTTCATGGTGTTTCTTTAAGTTATAGTGTACCCTTAAATGTAAAAAAATTAAAAAAAAAGCCTTGTAGATTTTTTTTTTTAAAAAAAAGTAACATATGTTACTTTTCTGTTTTTTACAGGTATACACGAAAGTAACATATGTAACATTTACTTTTTTGATATTTTTAAAAAAAAATTACTAGGCGTTTTTTTGATTTTTTTTCATTTAAGAGTAGTCTATAACATAAAGAACCACCATAAAAAAAATAAGAGAAAAAAAACAAATTTTTACCCCGTTTTTGAAGAGGTTCCACGGTTTCCTTCACTCAAGAGGGTTTCTATTTTACCCTTCCCCTATATATATATATATATATATATATATATATATATATATATATATATATATTATCTAAGCCAAAAGATTATGAAAATGTAACTTCATTTAAAATTTAAGTTTAAAGAAAAAAAACAATAAATAGAATTACAAGTTTTATTTAAGTTAAGAATATTGATAAAAAAAGTTTATCATAAATTATTATAGCTGAATATTACCATAAAAAATTTCAATTCTACAAGAGTTAAAGACAAAAATATCCATGTTCTTTTTATATTTTTTTACTCAGTGGCGAGTAGCCTGTAAATTAGACGAACAAACATGAACATGGGTATGTTTGTACTCATTCATTTGACTTTAAATAAAAATGAACACGAACATTAGTCGAACAAAAATTTTTCTGTTCGTGTTTTTTCATTAAGGAAATTGAAATGTTCGTGTTCGTTTGTTAAAATCTAAACGAAAGGTTCATGAACATAAACGAACACAAATTTAAGCAAAAATAAACAAACACATTTTGTTTCTAACAATGTCAATAATCAAGAAAAACATCTAAATGAATGAGTCATATGCTCATAATTCATTCAACAATCCATCGGGACCATCCAATAATCTTAAGTTATGTATTTATTAATAAAATTATTTATATTATTATATTAATAAAATTAAACGAACGTAAATGAACATAATTGAACATAAACGAACACGGGTACACGAACATAAACGAACGTTCACGAACATAGCTGAACGAACGTGACATTTGTTTATGTTCGTTAATTTAATTAAATGAACAAAAAATTATGTTCGTGTTCGTTCATTTATTAAATAAACGAACTTCCCGTCAAACGTTTCACGAACTGTTCACTGAATGTTCGGTTCGTTTACAGGCCAAACATTTTACATCGAGGTCTCATAATTTTTTTTTAAATGTCCAATTAAAAAACTATAATTAATTTAAATAAAATAATAATTTCTAGAAATTAAAAAATTAAAAACTCCAATTTATTTCAATATAATAAAAAATAGTGAAAGAACCAAACTTAAATTAATAAAACTAAAAGCATAAGTTTATACCGTTATTACACCTAAAAATAAATAATCCTAAAAAAACATAAATTGATACTGTTATTAAACATAAAAAATAAATAAATCTAAAAAATATCCCAGTTGGCCGGGTATATAAAATTGTGAAGGTGTTTTTTCTTTATGGTACTAATGCTAATCTTACACAAAAATAGGGTTTCTTTTTTGCTTCTAAGATATGTAACAAATTTTGGTAGAGAAAAATACTATTTTTTCTAGTAATTAATGTATACTTTTAAAATGAATGCATGTATTCTAAACTCAATCGGATTTGAATAGAAAATTATTTAATTGGAGAGTACACAACTTTGCCACAAGAATGTTCCTCTTGAAACACTGTCTAGAGTGAATACTAAAGAAAACAAAAGTATGTAATTTGATCAGCAAGACAGACTTACGAACCTTGATATTCTCATATTACATTTAATTTTTGAGTTGGGTATATTTTTTTTTTTTTTTTTTTTTTTTTTTTGAACGGCAAATTTGGATCACTGACGGGGACATTACACCACCCACCCGATCATCTCCAATCCCCATCAGGAGGAAACTCACCACTTGTGAGAAAACCCCCTGGCCCAACTTGTAACCCCCATTTTTATTTTTTTTGTTACAAGTGGGACTTGAACCCAAGACCTCCTCTTAAGGGGTCATACACCTTTGCCACTAGGCTAACTAGTGGTGTGTTGAGTTGGGTATATAAAATGGAATAATAAAAAGTTGTAGAAAACGAGAAGAAAAGATTAATAAAATAATATATAAAATAAATAAAATGGTAAAATAAAAGTGTAAAGATAGAGTAGTATAGAAGTTTATAAAAGTAAGCAGGGAGAAACATTCTTGGTGTGTAAATATCGGTGTAAATGTCTTGCCAATCTCAAGGGCTTGATTGGTTAAGTTGTTTCTGAATCCCAAACGGCTTATATTTCAGATAGAAGTATCCTTATTGCCCACTTAGGCTGTCCGTAATGGGGCTTCATGGGGGCGCCGTGGAGCCCCATAACGCCCCTATAGCGCCCAATACCGCCCCCCGGGGCGCCATCTTAAAAAAAAAGGGAAGAGCGCTATGAACATGGCGCCGGTGAAATTGTAATCTTTTAAATTTTCGACCGTTGACAACGGTCAAAAAGCATTTAATTTTTTTTTTTTTTTAACCTAATTTAAACACTATAAATTAACCCCCTCCATCCAATTTTTATACACACTCCTCTACCCATCTCTCACTTTTTATAAAATTCTCTCTACCTACAATCAAAATGTTTCCCCGTGGTGGACCTTCTTCAAACCCACGCTTCCAAGCCCCGCGACGAGCAAACGATCCCGAGCAACAACCGCGTGACGATGGTTTGTTCGCGTATGTTGCGAACATGCCGCCCCCGCCACAATCCTTCCCATCTTTCCCTTATCAAAACTTCGGCTTCAACTCCTACTCGCAACAAAACTACGCCCCATTTCAAACGGGCCAAGGTTATCCACCGTTTCAAAATTTTCCATCTCCATCTCCTTCTCCTACCCCATCTTCCCGCCCGTCTTCACAAGAACCCATTCCGGTTTCCCCGGAGGAACCCGAGGCGGTTCCGGAGACGCAAGAGGAGGCGGTTTGAATGACGTGAACGACTACGAAGATGTCGAAATCGAGCGGCCTAGGGCGATGGGTAGGGATAAGGCAAAGGCAAATGCGAAGGGGAAACGAGCGACCTCCTCATCGACAAGTCAAGCACCATCCTCCGACTACTCCGTTCGACATGAAGAAATGCGCGAACGTTTTGATGATTTTCTGACACTTAAGAGAGAACAAGTCAATGCCGTTAAAGCTCGGAAAAAAGAAAAAGCGTTGGAGAGGCTCATGCAACCGCTACCCGACGACGAACCCGCTCGTAGCCTCGCGTTGCAAATTCGAGCGGATATCATGAAAGAATATGGGCTTTAGATGTTTGTTTTTTTTTTTAATTGTCATGTTTTTTTTTTTCAAGAATGTAGGTTTGTTTTTTTTAATTTCCATGTTTGTTTTTTTTTTTTTAGAATGTTGTAAGTTTGTTTTTTTTAAAAAAATCTTCTAGTTTTTATGTCTTGTTTTTTTTTTAATTTTAGTTTTTAATATGTTTAATACTAAATTATATAAAAAATGATTAAATAAATAATTAGGTAATGATTGGTAGGGGGGTTATACATGGAGCCCCACTACACCACTTTTGACATGGAGCCCCTTATGCTGACGTGGACGCCACATGGCGCATAATGCCCACAAGGGGCTCCATCCACTACACTTAGCCTTATTATTAACGAAAATATCTCTTGGACTAAAAGGAATAAAAAAGAAATGATGTTGTTCAAAATAAACATGCAAAAGACTTTTGATAGCCTTAATTGGGGTTACCTTACCTAAAACCTCATTCAAAGGGGCTTCCACATCAGATGGTGTGCAAGGATTGATGGGCGTAACGCTTAAGAGCAATAATTCTTATAAATGGAATCCCTACACGTGAAATACAATGTTCTAAGGGTCTTAAACAAGGGGATCCACTCTCCCCTTTACTTTACCACTCTCTCCTTTTAACTTTACAATTGCAATGGAACGACTTTCACACATGATGACCAAAGCCATTGAGACAAGATTATTCCACGATGTAAATATGGGCCATGCATCTAACATACGTTGTTTGTGGATGACGTGTTGATTGTGGGTCAATGGTCAGAACAAAACATAAAAAATGTCATCAAAATCCTTCGTGTCTTTCAGTTAACATCTGGTTTGAAAGTGAATCTCTTAAAATGCAATCTTTTTTGCTTTAATGTTCATTGTCAACAAGTCCAAGACATGGCGAACATGATCTGATGCAACATGGGAGCAATGCCATTCAAATACCTTTGAGGGCCAATCGGAGCCAACGTGAATGTATCAAAGAAATGACAACCGGTTGTGGAGCTAATCGAGAAAAGGCTTTTGTCATGGAAAAGTAGAACATTATCAATTGGAGACAGGATCACAATGATCAAGTCAGTTCTTTCTAATCTCCAAATTCATTACTTTTCTTTGTCAAGAGCACCAAAAATCATATTGTCTTATTTTCTTATTTCTGGTTCTCTAATAGAAATAGGAAGTTTAAACTATCTTGGACTGAGTGGTTATCTAACCCTCTTCTATTGATGTAATTTTGTTGCCTTTTGGCTTCCTTAGCCATTTGTTTTTTATAAAATTTTGCCGTTCCAAAAAAAAAAGAGCACCAAAAATGGTGTTGAACAACTTAGAAAGGATACGTAAGAGATTTGTATCGGGAGGAGAGCTAGACAAACAAAAAATTCACTGGGTTAAATTGTCAAAGGTGTTATTCCCTAAAACAAAAGTGGGCTTGGAGTAGGCATTTTAGCGTCCGCAAATCTTGCATGGATGTGGAGATTTAATCATGATCATCATGGTTCATGGAGAAAAGTAATCTAAGCTATCCATTCACAACAAAGTGCGCAAACGATTGATATCATCCGGCTTAAACCTTCACAAGCAGGCACATGGAAAGCTATTGGCAAAGTTGAACTTCACGCAAATCCGCCCATATAAGCACGAACTTGTTCTCTACTAGCAATCAGGCGTTCGGAACCAAAGTCATTTGCACACTTCTCGATGAATCAACCAATCAAGTACTTGATCTCACACCGGCTACACTTAGAATAATTGGATCCATCTAAAAATCAACATATTCATGTGGAGGTCAGCCCTGGATAGATTGCCCACATTGGTCCAATTGGCAAAAAGGGGTATAACGACAACTTCTACTTTGTACCCCTTTGGCTCGGAGTTCGAAGAAACTGTTAGCACCTTTTCAAGGCATGCCCCCTAGGATGTCTTGAGTATCATCTTATCAATAGAAATTTTTATCTCTCAAATTTTCTTAAAGCTTCGTCACTGATCATAACACACGGATAAGAACCAACTAGTTACTATTGCTATAGAGACAACAACAAAGTCCATGAATACTTCGTCGATTTCATTGGCTTGTCAATTGTTTTCCTTTTATATTATATATAACCTCTTTTTATTTTATAGGCCTACTTAGGGCATACGGTATACTCCATGTGGTGTTAAAGTTTAACACATGCCACGTCAACGCTGAGTAGATTTTAACACCACATGGGTATACTCCATATTATGTGGTGTCGTGTTAAACATAAAAAATATAAAGTAAAAAATACATGGAATATTTTGATTGGATAAAGCCACAACCTCCTCTTCACGCCGTGATATATATGGCGCTGCCAACCAATTTGCAATCTTCACGCCAACATGGAAATGAGTTTGGCGCCGTATAACTTGAGCCACATCACCTATGACGCCATATAACATGCCCATATCGGATGCCCTTATAGTTTAGTTCATAATATCATTTACTAATTTAATATTTACGCTTAATTTCGAACATTAATTGTTCTTATCTTTATACTCTCTAAGATGTAAATATAAAGTCTTACTATGAAACTTTAAACACACTCTTGTGACAAGCTTATATGAGTGTACGTTTGATATTAATTTACTAGAAACCGACTCAATTTAAATATATATATGTTTTTTATTCAATATCTACCCGTACGAGGTTACGTCATACGGTTCTCTTACCTAACATATAACAAGTTTCGTGCATAATTTTGTCTAACAATGTTTTGACACATTTAATGCCGAGCCGAGATATATATGATGTGTTATGATCTCCTTTTCATCTGTTGTTTTTCACGGTTCTACTTTTTGTTAGTATGATCGTGTGGATTCGTTTTCGTGTCTCTGAAACCTCATTTCCACAACCATGTAACATTTTTTTTATTGTTCTTAGTATACTATCAAGACCTTTTTGTTTTAATTTAAGCTTCACTACGTAGTAACCTTATATATTTCTATGCACCCTCCACTCCATTACTAGAAAATATTTGATTTTTAACTAATACAATAAATAATAAATAGCCAGTGAACTTCTAGTTACTAAACAAGTTAATTATTTTATCTACTGGTGTAAGTCAAGTCTCTCGTGAGCTATTCGAGATCGACTCAATAAAAAGCTTAAAACAAGCTGAGCCTTAACGAGCTCGACCCGAGCTCAAGCTTTGAAATAAAGTTCGTTTAATAAACGAGCTCGAGCCCGAGCTTTATATATCGAGCTCGAGCCGACTCGCGAGTCTTAACGAGCCTTTTATTCATATAATTGTTATTTAATTTTTTAAATTTATTTAAAAACTAATTATTATATATAAAATTACGATAAAATAAGTAAATAATATGTATTATTTTCTACATAAAAAATATAATTCTAAATACATATAAATTTATTTATAATAATATATAAATAAATAAATATTAATAATAAACGAGTCGAGCCCGAACCGAGCTCGAGCTTAAATAATTTTTCATAAATAACACTCGAATTTTAGAAATAAAGTTTGAATCAAACCGAACTCGAGCTCTGTTAAATTTAAACGAA
This sequence comes from Deinandra increscens subsp. villosa, assembly GCA_039602395.1. Classification (NCBI taxonomy): domain Eukaryota; kingdom Viridiplantae; phylum Streptophyta; class Magnoliopsida; order Asterales; family Asteraceae; genus Deinandra; species Deinandra increscens. The sequence goes on along the minus strand of JBCNJP010000023.1, from coordinate 94,346,063 downwards.
CAAAGCTTAAACCTTACGAGCTCGAAGTCGGGTCGGCTCGGCTCGTTTACACCCAATTTTTTATCACGGTTATTCTACAAATCCTCAAACACGCGCGAATTTCTCTCCCTTTTCGATCGCCGGAAAACGTTACCCACCGTCGCCTCCGTCACGACGAAACAAACGATTTCTTCAACTACTTTTCCCTCAGATTCATCTTCTTCTTGTTGCATCTATATCCTAAAAACCATCGATTATCGATTGATTGATTTGTTCATCGATGGCGAGTCGTTGGAATTCTAGGGTTTCGATCATTCTTCTCCTCTGTCTTCCAGGTAATTCCTATCGGTATTACTATAGTTTCGAGCTGATTATCGAATTGAATCATGTTAAATTGTAATCTAATCAGAACAAAATCAGCGTTATTTTTCATTTGAATAACGTGATCAGCACGTTATTGTATATCGTAGATCGAATTGAAATGAAATTTTTGTTCAGGTTGTTAAGGTTTAATTATCAACTGTTTATTAGCCTAGAGACATGATTAGTTGTGTTCCAGTTTGTTCCTTTGGTTTTCTCATATGATCATGAGTTGAAGTGTATTTTTATGGGCATTATGTTTACTGTTTTCTTGAATTTTTAGTGATAATTGTTGATTGAAGTCTCCTCAAGGGGACATTCTAGTGGTAAGTGGTGAGGGCAAGTCTAGCAGGATGTAGATTTGGTGGATTTAGCTATTAGGAGTAGAGTAGTTTGTCGGTTAAAAACTTGTTGGTAAGTCTAGCAGGATGCAGTTTGGTGGATTTAGCATTATGTATGAGGCATTGAGCTCCTGGATGTTATTGTATATCGTAGACCGAATTGAAATTTTTGTTCAGGTTCTTTAGATTTAATAATCAACTATTTTGTAGCCTAAAGACATGATTAGTTTTTCCAGTTTGTTCCCTTGGTTTCCCCATATGATCATGAGTTTAAGTATTTTTTATGTGCATTATGTTTCTTGTTTTCTAGCAGGATGTAGATTTGGTCGATTTGGCTATTAGGAGTAGAGTAGTTTGCCTGTTAAAAACTTGTTGATTGAAGTGCTTAGTTAGATTTGATTGGGAAATTGTGTAGTGGTTCACAGTTAGACCAAGATTTGAAATTAGTTTCGTATGTTTCGATGGTTTTTATACTTTCCATGTTTTTTTTTGCAGAACTGTTGTTGTCAGCAGTTGTTACACTTCATTCTCTTGAAATATATAAAACCCATGAATGGGTATCACCACCCACAGTTTACTTTCAATGTAATGGAGAGAACAAGACAGTTCTACCAGATGTGAAGAAGAAAAATACCGTATATAGTTTCAAGGGTGAAGAATCTTTTCAGGTATGTAGTGCAAGGATATACGTTATTTATTCATTTGGAGACTTGATTTTTGTAAATTATATATCATTTTTAATAAATTGATACCTATAAAGTCATAAACAGACCTGGTTTGTTGTCTTTTTATTCATCAGGCCATCAGGGTTTAAGAAAGCTAAATTATTTTATAGGTGCTACTGAAAGATATATTTGATGATTCAGACTTTTTTATTTTCCTGTAACTGTGAGAACCCATTACCAAAAAAATCACGGGATCTGGCTAACCTTTAAGATTGGGTAAAAGCAGCTTGGCGATGGACAGAAAAATTTACAGTCCCCTTCAAAGGGCGGTTAAAGGCAGAAAACTAGTGGAAGCTAAATTAACCCACTAGGCCACCCCTTTGAAGGAATGTATGATCCAAACTTGAAGAAAAAAGAACACTATTGAGGAATATGTATATGTTATATCATTTTTATTGTTTTTTATTTTTTTTCAAAATTGAGTTTAGGTTGTCTAATATTTGCAGCCTCTTACGGATTTTGGAAGTACAAAATGCAAGAGATGTGGGTTTTATGAAAAGGATCTTATCAAATCTGATGATGTATTTGATGAGTGGGAATTCTGCCCTTCTGATTTTAAATCTGACGAGGGCCGGTACATTCATACCAAAGACAAGGAGTTTAATGCAACGTTTTTGTGTCCTGAGTGCGTAAAGAAAGGTACTTTCTCTCTATATCTTATATGCATATCATGTACACATTTAGTTTTTTAGATGTGGGAAACATGGCAGGTTGGGTGATGAGTCAAAGTACATCTCTGTGTGACTTGAAACAAGCTGAGTTGGCTTGATGTGAAACACTTTTTGCGTAAAATTTTATAAGTTTTTTTATGAGTAAATTATGTCTGATATGACGCAAAAAGATTATATGTTTTGGCTCAAATGGTTTAGGAGGTTGTATGCACTAATGATACCCTTAAGGCGACTTTTGACCCATTTAACCTTTTACTAGTTGCTTCTTTCTATGTTTTTTACCCATTAGTGACAAAACATAAAAGAAATGACGTATAAGTAAACAGGCTGAAGGTGGTTTTTTTTTTTTATTATCAAGAACCAACTTTTTAGATAGGAATTCCATCGGTTGCACTTTCATATTAATCTTATGTACACAAGAATGACATGTTGCAGGATGTTCAGTGACTCAGTCTTGATGTCTTTCATATAAACTTAGATTAGAACACTGCAATATGAATTATAGATCCATATTGTCCGGCCAAATATCTTCAGGATGCTGCGTTCTGTTTTTGGTTCTCTATGACAGTATGTAAGGTAGCAAAATGGATGTGTGGGTGGTCGGTCCAAAATGGATGCTGCGTTCTGTTAAAATGTTATTTTCAAATATTTAGTGTGCCGAATATGATTAACATTCCTATAATTTCATAGTCTAGTTCCTGGAATAAGTTAATTTATAGGGTCTTATGTACTAAAAATGCATTTTTGAGACTTTTTACCCATTGCTAAGGATTTCCTTTTAAGCTATACATCTCGATTATACCCATTTGGCTCATTAGAGATAAAACATGACCCGAGCCAACCTATTCATAAGTAAATGACTAGAAATTGCCACTTCTAATGAAGATCTACAACAGTCATACCATCTAGCGATATATTAGGTATCAAATTTGCAACACTTGTACCCCTTTTGACCCTTTAGAGAGAAACATGACCCGTTTCACCCTTTTTACAAGTAAATGACTACAAGTTGCTACCTTTACTAAAATCCACAACAATTTTTACAAGTAAATCACTACAAGTTGCTACCTTTACTAAAATCCACAACAATCCTACCATCTAACAGTCTTTTGATTATTAAACTGTTTTGACTCTTTGCAACACTTGATTATATGCATCTGACCCATTAGAGATAACACATGGCGTGATTATGATTTAAGATATTCGTAAGTAAATGACTAGGAATTGCCACTTCTACTGAAAATCCACGACAATCTTACTACCTATTGGCCATTTTTATTGTCAAACTGTTCGAAGACACAAGAGAGCTCAGATAATACCTCACCTGCTCATGAAAAAGAAAATGGAATTCTTATCAAAATATGATTACATTAGTATAGTTTTATAATCTTTTAGTTATTGAACTGTTTTCACTTTGTGTGACGCTAACAAAAAATGGGTGTTGTAGGTATACCTGAGGGCTCAGATAACGCCTCAGCTGCTCATAAAAACGGAAATGAAATGCATTGGTCCATAAAACTAATCATTGGTATAAGTATTGTGGCGTCAACAGTACTGCTAATCATGGGATTGATTGCTGGTTACAAATATTGGCTAAAAAGGAAAAGACAGCAAGATCAGGCCCGGTTTTTGAAACTGTTTGAAGACGTCGATGACATAGAAGATGAATTGGGTATTGGTCCTCTTAGCGACTCAATCTGACAATATGTTTTCATGTTGTTTTTAACTTGTGATCGATTGCTGTATATACATATATAGATCCGATTATATATTTGAAATAGCAGTTGAGCATCTTTGAAATGGTGGATTTTAGATTCAATAAATTTTGTAGTGGTTGAGATATGGTAAGTTGTATGCTAAAGATTCGCAACTACTCCCAGTGGTTACTAGCGATGAGGGGGTACTTGAGATTGAGAGGTAACAAGTTCGATTCATGAGCTTTCAAGTTTTACCACCTGACCGCTTGCGGAGATGGATTTTTTCTGAAATGAGCTCAAGTGGTGTAAATACTCCCCGGGTTCTCCGGGGGATTAGTTGACCGTTAAAAAAATGCCTAAAGATTCGCTTTTTTTCTTACATCATTGTTTACTTTTCGGTACTTGTATTTAACTTTAGTTATTAGTATGCGTGTAATGTAGCGATATCAAGGTCTGTAATATAGGTGTTACTTGTTAAGAGCGCCGGTATACTCCAACTTTCCGCGGCATGAAGCTCCTCCATGTAAGAATCACGGCGGTAAACACAACCCCGCATCTGCTTGGTGGGTTGCGTGGCTTTTCCCCGTAGAGTTTTTTGTGTGGGTGAATATTGTGTAGGTGTGGCTCCAACATTAATTAATGGCATTTTTTTATTTTCTTTTTAAATTAATAAAAATAATTCAAATCATATAACACAACACACACTATCATACCCCTCATACCAAACTCACATAGGTGAGTCCAATCACTTTTTACGTAACAAACCATACAATCAAATTCACATAGGTCTACCTCATACCCTAATGCCTTTAAGTGTTTCAAGTTTCTAATCTTATAGTAAAGATTGATGTGGATTTATATGTAAGTTGATAGTATATATTGATGTACTGATGTGGATTTATGGGTAGGTTTATAGTACAGATTAATGTGTCATGTGTATTTATGAGTAGGTTGAGTAGATGTATGTAAATTTAGTTACAAGCTGAAAGAACATAGATCTAGTGGTAGATCATGATGAATAGGAAACGATTTACAAATTGTGCACATATTTTGAGGTACGGGGAAAGTTATTATACAAGGGGCTTTTGCATGCGAAGGATACGAATTTACTTGTATTTTAGAATATGGTAAAACTCTCCACACACGTGTATGAAAATATTTACACAAATTAGATGGTAATTACGCTAGTTATATTGATAATCATGCAAGTTATATTGATAATCACGCAATCTGTATGTTTATAATAACATGCATATAGTAATACAATAAGTACACAAGTTATAAGGATAATCATGAAAATTATATGGATAATAGCAAAAGTTATATGAATAATTACGCAGAGATAATCACACAAGTTATACAAAAGCGCATATATGAGTTAACATTGAAAAAGTAAATTAACAAATATATATATCAATATTGTACTCATATTAAATTAAAGTGAATAAATTTTCCTTTTAACTTTTTTTACCATCTAACTTTTTTTATCACGCTTAAATTTTCCTTCTTTAGATGTGAACCATTGATTTCTTAGAATTTGAATATTTCCTACAATTTACACATAAACAAACCTTTATATTTGATACTTCATCTTAACCATCATTTGTTTGTCAATTGATTTCTTAGATTTGAATATTTCCTACAATTTACACATAAACAAACCTTTATATTTGATATTTCATCTTAACCATCATTTGTTTGTCAATTGATTTCTTAGATTTGAATATTTCTTACAATTTACACATAAACAAACCTTTATATATGATATTTCATCTTAACCATCATTTGTTTGTCAATCAACCCCTATCGATTTGAGGAGTATATGCCCACCAAGCTATACATCCATATACTAGGGTTATACATGTATTATGAGGGTTGTTCGTACATATCTGTTTTACACGTATTGATGACGGTTGATGACGGATGAAAGAACTTTACACTTAAACATTGTGTTGTTTTATGTGTTTTACACGTATCAATGGCGGATGAAAGAACTTTGCACTTAAACATTGTGTTGTTTTAAGAGCGTGCGTAATATGTTTATCACACTTCTTTTTGTGTCACAACAACTTACACACTTATACTATTTTCAGCGTAATAATCATCCCACACTACCATTCATTTTTTTAATAATATTAAAATCGAAAGTAGAAGAGAACGAGTGGAAAAGAAAGAAGAGAGAGAGAGAATAGGTGTCTAGTGCGGCACATGACCACCGCAAGTCTGCAAGTGACCCAAAAACTACAGCGTGACACCACACATCGTTGCCACAGTGCCAACTCACACCCACCGTGATTTGCGATAGATGCATTACTCACACAACACTCTTAAGTAGAAGCAATCCAAAAGTATGATGACACATGATGAACTTTACTGAGTCATGATATGATTTGTAACACTACTTTATCTATCAAAACACTTAGACAATTATTCCAAGTTTCCAGCATTAATCAACATGAAAAAGTCTATGTTGTTTTAACCATTCCTCAACAACAAAACACATTACCATAGTTCTTCAAAGTCTTACTTTTAAAAACAAAAGACACCTTGCTTACCTGTCTGTCAGTTCTCTTCTTCACCATCAGCCGGACTTCCTTCAACAACCGGACCATCTTCATCAACCGGGCTGACCTGAGCTGCTGCACCACCGTTATTGTCAACCGGGCTCTGTTGTTCATACACAGGGCTCGGCTCGGCTACGGCTACGGCTGTGACCATTGGCTTCGGCTGGACTTTGGCTCTTAGCTCTCTGTGGGCTCATACTGTAGTCCGAGTTAACCCTGTCAGGAGACGGGCTAGCCCTGTCTTCGTTAGGAGTTGGGCTGCGGTCCTTTCCTTTTAAAAGTGGTGGGGAACCGCGTGCCTCAGGGCTGCGGCTTGGGCTCCTAGAGTCGCGAGGACTCTTTGAATCCCTTTCACGGTCAACAACACGTTCTTTCCTTTCTGGTGATCTTGAACGACTGGCACCAAACAGGGAAACAAGTTAATAAACTATCTTAACAAGATTGAAACAATATCTACAGACCTAAATAGATTCAGGGTCAAAAAACAAGTTACAGTTAAACTTACTAAAAAAAAATCAACAAAAAAAAAAACTCATGCATAAGCCCAGTGAAATAATTCTACTCATAAAACTAGTTTATTACTGAAAAAAAAAATAACTTTTTGTGATAAAAAATGACACCTAACTATTAGCCGGTTAGACCCAACCTGTGTTGACCCACCTGTAGCTGCGGCTTCGGCTGTAACTCGGGCTCCGGTTTTGGCGACGGCGGGGAGAGCGTGACCTGACAGGTGACCTGGAGTAGCTCCGAGCACGTCTGTAAAACAATTAACAGTTATAGAATATACGACCAACTTGTTGCTCAGGCAATCAAAAAAAGCTAAAGAAAGTATAGAAAGGGAAAAAAAGAAAGAAAAAGAGAAAAACTAACTTGAGCTTTTTGGGGCTATTCTGGCAGTTTCTTTCGATGTGGCCCCTTTCACCACAACGATAACATTTGTTTTTCCAGTCACCAGCTTTGCAGTCTCGGGCCCAGTGACCATCAAGCCCACAGTTGAAACAACGACCCGACCCAGGAGGTGGGCCTCTTCCTAGATATTCTCTAGAGCCACCATCTCTATAACCACCATCTCTATAACCGCCATCTCTGTAACCACCATCTCTGTAACCGCCTTCTCTAACACCACCAGGCCCACGGGGAGTCTATAACCAAACAGAACACAGTTGAGATATAAAGACAGATTTTTAATTACTAAAGTAATAGAGCCATAGTAGACAAAGAGAAAACTGGTAGAGATGGTAATTTGTAACGATTTACTCGTTAATGGTTGAATCAGATCAAAACAAGTGATACAAAAATAAGCCTCAAGAAGAACGGGCCATATGGATCAAACAAATCAAAAGTCACACAAAGTGTAATCATGATAGATAAGAAATAAGAAAGACAGGTGACATAAACTATACATGAAATGAAGTCACTTACACCCTTTGCAAATTCCACAAGAAGACGACTGCCATTTAAGTCTCTACCATTCAAGCTATATCTTGCATCATCAGCATCCCGAGGATCACTAAATTCCTGTTGTTATGAATCAATACAAATACAAAAAATGCCAAAAAAAAAAAACAGAACCATGTAATCATGTAATGAAATGATCATCCTTCTCAAATAAAGAAAAAGAACTTTTTAAAGGATAAAAGAGAGGGCACAGAAGGGTACATACAACAAATGCAAAGTCGTGCTTCATATCCACGTCTCGTACTCTGCCAAAACGGTTGCCAGAAACAATAAGGCCATCATTACTTAAGTACTTGTAGTGCATCATACATCATCGCCGATCAAAACTTAAACACCATTTTTGGATTGTTGACAATTCCATAAAAACACGAACTAAGACTACAGAAAGTATCGTCAAAAGTCTCCTAACACTCTGGCAAGACTTCCCACCATTTTTCCACCATTTGACCTCCAGGTCAGGCAAAAGCCCGAAAACCTTCAACAAATTCATTCAAGTTAAATTCACATAGACCATCTACAAGCACAATTTCCCTCCATACACAATTAATTATGTCCTATTAGTCTATGGGAAACACGACCATAATACTACAGTTGCCGACTACCTACATTTCTCGCTCCTTTTCTTCTAATGTTTGTTGATCACATCTATTCTAAAACATGTAGGAATTTCGATCGAACATTTGCGTAAGCAATACTCAATATCATATTCAAACATTTCCTTCAAAACTCAAGAGTACAACACATTAAAATACAACGTTAACCAGGAAAAATAGTCAAGCCATTCATGTTTTCATCAAAAAATATTCTCAATGAGTCACAACTTGCATGCTCAGGTAATATAGAACACTAAAGAGAAGTCGATAACAAGATTAAAAAACCCTTACCTCCCATATTTGCTGAAGAGGTACTCTAGATCACGAGATCGTGTCCTTGAAGATAAACGGCCGACATATAAACGAGTAGTACCATAACGATCATCATAACGAGGCATTTTTAACCTAATACAAATATACAATATATACCCCATTAGCAATGCATGGGAAAAGCCTACATAGATTGATGTAAATAAACATTACAGCTAAATGTAAATACAAACAGGAAATGAAATCACTTAGATGAAGCACAAACCAAACCCAATATAAAATAAATGTAGTT
>JBCNJP010000023.1:94300899-94336613 GCA_039602395.1 Deinandra increscens subsp. villosa | reverse complement strand
TAGATCGAATTGAAATGGAATTTTTGTTCAGGTTGTTAAGGTTTAATATATCAACTGTTTATTAGCCTAGAGACATGATTAGTTGTGTTCCAGTTTGTTCCTTTGGTTTTCTCATATGATCATGAGTTGAAGTGTATTTTTATGGGCATTATGTTTACTGTTTTCTTGAATTTTTAGTGATAATTGTTGATTGAAGTCTCCTCAAGGGGACATTCTAGTGGTAAGTGGTGAGGGCAAGTCTAGCAGGATGTAGATTTGGTGGATTTAGCTATTAGGAGTAGAGTAGTTTGTCGGTTAAAAACTTGTTGGTAAGTCTAGCAGGATGCAGTTTGGTGGATTTAGCATTATGTATGAGGCATTGAGCTCCTGGATGTTATTGTATATCGTAGACCGAATTGAAATTTTTGTTCAGGTTCTTTAGATTTAATAATCAACTATTTTGTAGCCTAAAGACATGATTAGTTTTTCCAGTTTGTTCCTTTGGTTTCCCCATATGATCATGAGTTTAAGTATTTTTTATGTGCATTATGTTTCTTGTTTTCTAGCAGGATGTAGATTTGGTGGATTTGGCTATTAGGAGTAGAGTAGTTTGCCTGTTAAAAACTTGTTGATTGAAGTGCTTAGTTAGATTTGATTGGGAAATTGTGTAGTGGTTCACAGTTAGACCAAGATTTGAAATTAGTTTCGTATGTTTCGATGGTTTTTATACTTTCCATGTTTTTGTTTGCAGAACTGTTGTTGTCAGCAGTTGTTACACTTCATTCTCTTGAAATATATAAAACCCATGAATGGGTATCACCACCCACAGTTTACTTTCAATGTAATGGAGAGAACAAGACAGTTCTACCAGATGTGAAGAAGAAAAATACCGTATATAGTTTCAAGGGTGAAGAATCTTTTCAGGTATGTAGTGCAAGGATATACGTTATTTATTCATTTGGAGACTTGATTTTTGTAAATTATATCTCATTTTTGATAAATTGATACCCATAAAGTCATAAACAGACCTGGTTTGTTGTCTTTTTATTCATCAGGCCATCAGGGTTTAAGAAAGCTAAATTATTTTATAGGTGCTACTGAAAGATATATTTGATGATTCAGACTTTTTTATTTTCCTGTAACTGTGAGAACCCATTACCAAAAAAATCACGGGATCTGGCTAACCTTTAAGATTGGGTAAAAGCAGCTTGGCGATGGACAGAAAAATTTACAGTCCCCTTCAAAGGGCGGTTAAAGGCAGAAAACTAGTGGAAGCTAAATTAACCCACTAGGCCACCCCTTTGAAGGAATGTATGATCCAAACTTGAAGAAAAAAGAACACTATTGAGGAATATGTATATGTTATATCATTTTTATTGTTTTTTATTTTTTTTCAAAATTGAGTTTAGGTTGTCTAATATTTGCAGCCTCTTACGGATTTTGGAAGTACAAAATGCAAGAGATGTGGGTTTTATGAAAAGGATCTTATCAAATCTGATGATGTATTTGATGAGTGGGAATTCTGCCCTTCTGATTTTAAATCTGACGAGGGCCGGTACATTCATACCAAAGACAAGGAGTTTAATGCAACGTTTTTGTGTCCTGAGTGCGTAAAGAAAGGTACTTTCTCTCTATATCTTATATGCATATCATGTACACATTTAGTTTTTTAGATGTGGGAAACATGGCAGGTTGGGTGATGAGTCAAAGTACATCTCTGTGTGACTTGAAACAAGCTGAGTTGGCTTGATGTGAAACACTTTTTGCGTAAAATTTTATAAGTTTTTTTATGAGTAAATTATGTCTGATATGACGCAAAAAGATTATATGTTTTGGCTCAAATGGTTTAGGAGGTTGTATGCACTAATGATACCCTTAAGGCGACTTTTGACCCATTTAACCTTTTACTAGTTGCTTCTTTCTATGTTTTTTACCCATTAGTGACAAAACATAAAAGAAATGACGTATAAGTAAACAGGCTGAAGGTGGTTTTTTTTTTTATTATCAAGAACCAACTTTTTAGATAGGAATTCTATCGGTTGCACTTTCATATTAATCTTATGTACACAAGAATGACATGTTGCAGGATGTTCAGTGACTCAGTCTTGATGTCTTTCATATAAACTTAGATTAGAACACTGCAATATGAATTATAGATCCATATTGTCCGGCCAAATATCTTCAGGATGCTGCGTTCTGTTTTTGGTTCTCTATGACAGTATGTAAGGTAGCAAAATGGATGTGTGGGTGGTCGGTCCAAAATGGATGCTGCGTTCTGTTAAAATGTTATTTTCAAATATTTAGTGTGCCGAATATGATTAACATTCCTATAATTTCATAGTCTAGTTCCTGGAATAAGTTAATTTATAGGGTCTTATGTACTAAAAATGCATTTTTGAGACTTTTTACCCATTGCTAAGGATTTCCTTTTAAGCTATACATCTCGATTATACCCATTTGGCTCATTAGAGATAAAACATGACCCGAGCCAACCTATTCATAAGTAAATGACTAGAAATTGCCACTTCTAATGAAGATCTACAACAGTCATACCATCTAGCGATATATTAGGTATCAAATTTGCAACACTTGTACCCCTTTTGACCCTTTAGAGAGAAACATGACCCGTTTCACCCTTTTTACAAGTAAATGACTACAAGTTGCTACCTTTACTAAAATCCACAACAATTTTTACAAGTAAATCACTACAAGTTGCTACCTTTACTAAAATCCACAACAATCCTACCATCTAACAGTCTTTTGATTATTAAACTGTTTTGACTCTTTGCAACACTTGATTATATGCATCTGACCCATTAGAGATAACACATGGCGTGATTATGATTTAAGATATTCGTAAGTAAATGACTAGGAATTGCCACTTCTACTGAAAATCCACGACAATCTTACTACCTATTGGCCATTTTTATTGTCAAACTGTTCGAAGACACAAGAGAGCTCAGATAATACCTCACCTGCTCATGAAAAAGAAAATGGAATTCTTATCAAAATATGATTACATTAGTATAGTTTTATAATCTTTTAGTTATTGAACTGTTTTCACTTTGTGTGACGCTAACAAAAAATGGGTGTTGTAGGTATACCTGAGGGCTCAGATAACGCCTCAGCTGCTCATAAAAACGGAAATGAAATGCATTGGTCCATAAAACTAATCATTGGTATAAGTATTGTGGCGTCAACAGTACTGCTAATCATGGGATTGATTGCTGGTTACAAATATTGGCTAAAAAGGAAAAGACAGCAAGATCAGGCCCGGTTTTTGAAACTGTTTGAAGACGTCGATGACATAGAAGATGAATTGGGTATTGGTCCTCTTAGCGACTCAATCTGACAATATGTTTTCATGTTGTTTTTAACTTGTGATCGATTGCTGTATATACATATATAGATCCGATTATATATTTGAAATAGCAGTTGAGCATCTTTGAAATGGTGGATTTTAGATTCAATAAATTTTGTAGTGGTTGAGATATGGTAAGTTGTATGCTAAAGATTCGCAACTACTCCCAGTGGTTACTAGCGATGAGGGGGTACTTGAGATTGAGAGGTAACAAGTTCGATTCATGAGCTTTCAAGTTTTACCACCTGACCGCTTGCGGAGATGGATTTTTTCTGAAATGAGCTCAAGTGGTGTAAATACTCCCCGGGTTCTCCGGGGGATTAGTTGACCGTTAAAAAAATGCCTAAAGATTCGCTTTTTTTCTTACATCATTGTTTACTTTTCGGTACTTGTATTTAACTTTAGTTATTAGTATGCGTGTAATGTAGCGATATCAAGGTCTGTAATATAGGTGTTACTTGTTAAGAGCGCCGGTATACTCCAACTTTCCGCGGCATGAAGCTCCTCCATGTAAGAATCACGGCGGTAAACACAACCCCGCATCTGCTTGGTGGGTTGCGTGGCTTTTCCCCGTAGAGTTTTTTGTGTGGGTGAATATTGTGTAGGTGTGGCTCCAACATTAATTAATGGCATTTTTTTATTTTCTTTTTAAATTAATAAAAATAATTCAAATCATATAACACAACACACACTATCATACCCCTCATACCAAACTCACATAGGTGAGTCCAATCACTTTTTACGTAACAAACCATACAATCAAATTCACATAGGTCTACCTCATACCCTAATGCCTTTAAGTGTTTCAAGTTTCTAATCTTATAGTAAAGATTGATGTGGATTTATATGTAAGTTGATAGTATATATTGATGTACTGATGTGGATTTATGGGTAGGTTTATAGTACAGATTAATGTGTCATGTGTATTTATGAGTAGGTTGAGTAGATGTATGTAAATTTAGTTACAAGCTGAAAGAACATAGATCTAGTGGTAGATCATGATGAATAGGCCTAAAACGATTTACAAATTGTGCACATATTTTGAGGTACGGGGAAAGTTATTATACAAGGGGCTTTTGCATGCGAAGGATACGAATTTACTTGTATTTTAGAATATGGTAAAACTCTCCACACACGTGTATGAAAATATTTACACAAATTAGATGGTAATTACGCTAGTTATATTGATAATCATGCAAGTTATATTGATAATCACGCAATCTGTATGTTTATAATAACATGCATATAGTAATACAATAAGTACACAAGTTATAAGGATAATCATGAAAATTATATGGATAATAGCAAAAGTTATATGAATAATTACGCAGAGATAATCACACAAGTTATACAAAAGCGCATATATGAGTTAACATTGAAAAAGTAAATTAACAAATATATATATCAATATTGTACTCATATTAAATTAAAGTGAATAAATTTATACATTTAACTTTATTTTACCGATCTAACTTTTTCTTATCACGCTTAAATTTTCCTTCTTTAGATGTGAACCATTGACGTTTCTTAAGATTTGAATAGTTTCCTACAATTTACACAATGACAGACTAAACCAATTTTACTATTTGACTTATCTTATCATGCTTAAACCATCATTTGTTTAGATGCGGACCATTGATTTTCTTAGATTTGAATATTTCCTACAATTTACACATAAACAAACCTTTATATTTGATATTTCATCTTAACCATCATTTGTTTGTCAATTGATTTCTTAGATTTGAATATTTCTTACAATTTACACATAAACAAACCTTTATATATGATATTTCATCTTAACCATCATTTGTTTGTCAATCAACCCCTATCGATTTGAGGAGTATATGCCCACCAAGCTATACATCCATATACTAGGGTTATACATGTATTATGAGGGTTGTTCGTACATATCTGTTTTACACGTATTGATGACGGTTGATGACGGATGAAAGAACTTTACACTTAAACATTGTGTTGTTTTATGTGTTTTACACGTATCAATGGCGGATGAAAGAACTTTGCACTTAAACATTGTGTTGTTTTAAGAGCGTGCGTAATATGTTTATCACACTTCTTTTTGTGTCACAACAACTTACACACTTATACTATTTTCAGCGTAATAATCATCCCACACTACCATTCATTTTTTTAATAATATTAAAATCGAAAGTAGAAGAGAACGAGTGGAAAAGAAAGAAGAGAGAGAGAGAATAGGTGTCTAGTGCGGCACATGACCACCGCAAGTCTGCAAGTGACCCAAAAACTACAGCGTGACACCACACATCGTTGCCACAGTGCCAACTCACACCCACCGTGATTTGCGATAGATGCATTACTCACACAACACTCTTAAGTAGAAGCAATCCAAAAGTATGATGACACATGATGAACTTTACTGAGTCATGATATGATTTGTAACACTACTTTATCTATCAAAACACTTAGACAATTATTCCAAGTTTCCAGCATTAATCAACATGAAAAAGTCTATGTTGTTTTAACCATTCCTCAACAACAAAACACATTACCATAGTTCTTCAAAGTCTTACTTTTAAAAACAAAAGACACCTTGCTTACCTGTCTGTCAGTTCTCTTCCTCACCATCAGCTGGACTTCCTTCAACAACCGGACCATCTTCATCAACCGGGCTGACCTGAGCTGCTGCACCACCGTTATTGTCAACCGGGCTCTGCTGTTCATACACAGGGCTCGGGCTACGGCTACGGCTACGGCTGTGACCATTGGCTTCGGCTGGACTTTGGCTCTTAGCTCTCTGTGGGCTCATACTGTAGTCCGAGTTAACCCTGTCAGGAGATGGGCTAGCCCTGTCTTCGTTAGGAGTTGGGCTGCGGTCCTTTCCTTTTGAAAGTGGTGGGGAACCGCGTGCCTCAGGGCTGCGGCTTGGGCTCCTAGAGTCGCGAGGACTCTTTGAATCCCTTTCACGGTCAACAACACGTTCTTTCCTTTCTGGTGATCTTGAACGACTGGCACCAAACAGGGAAACAAGTTAATAAACTATCTTAGCAAGATTGAAACAATATCTACAGACCTAAATCGATTCAGGGTCAAAAAACAAGTTACAGGTAAACTTACTAAAAAAAAAATTAACAAAAAAAAAACTCATGCATAAGCCCAGTGAAATAATTCTACTCATAAAACTAGTTTATTACTGAAAAAAAAAATAACTTTTTGTGATAAAAAATGACACCTAACTATTAGCCGGTTAGACCCAACCTGTGTTGACCCACCTGTAGCTGCGGCTTCGGCTGTAACTCGGGCTCCGGTTTTGGCGACGGCGGGGAGAGCGTGACCTGACAGGTGACCTGGAGTAGCTCCGAGCACGTCTGTAAAACAATTAACAGTTATAGAAAATACGATCAACTTGTTGCTCAGGCAATCAAAAAATGAGCTAAAGAAAGTATAGAAAGGGAAAAAAAGAAAGAAAGAGAGAAAAACTAACTTGAGCTTTTTGGGGCTATTCTGGCAGTTTCTTTCGATGTGGCCCCTTTCACCACAACGATAACATTTGTTTTTCCAGTCACCAGCTTTGCAGTCTCGGGCCCAGTGACCATCAAGCCCACAGTTGAAACAGCGACCTGACCCAGGAGGTGGGCCTCTTCCTAGATATTCTCTAGAGCCACCATCTCTATAACCACCATCTCTATAACCGCCATCTCTGTAACCACCATCTCTGTAACCGCCTTCTCTAACACCACCAGGCCCACGGGGAGTCTATAACCAAACAGAACACAGTTGAGATATAAAGACAGATTTTTAATTACTAAAGTAATAGAGCCATAGTAGACAAAGAGAAAACTGGTAGAGATGGTAATTTGTAACGATTTACTCGTTAATGGTTGAATCAGATCAAAACAAGTGATACAAAAATAAGCTTCAAGAAGAACGGGCCATATGGATCAAACATATCAAAAGTCACACAAAGTGTAATCACGATAGATAAGATATAAGAAAGACAGGTGACATAAACTATACATGAACTGAAGTCACTTACACCCTTTGCAAATTCCACAAGAAGACGACTGCCATTTAAGTCTCTACCATTCAAGCTATATCTTGCATCATCAGCATCCCGAGGATCGCTAAATTCCTGTTGTTATGAATCAATACAAATACAGAAAGTGCCAAAAAAAAAAAACAGAACCATGTAATCATGTAATGAAATGATCATCCTTCTCAAATAAAGAAAAATAACTTTTTAATGGATAAAAGAGAGGGCACAGAAGGGTACATACAACAAATGCAAAGTCGTGCTTCATATCCACATCTCGTACTCTGCCAAAACGGTTGCCAGAAACAATAAGGCCATCATTACTTAAGTACTTGTAGTGCATCATACATCATCGCCGATCAAAACTTAAACACCATTTTTGGATTGTTGACAATTCCATAAAAACACGAACTAAGACTACAGAAAGTATCGTCAAAAGTCTCCTAACACTCTGGCAAGACTTCCCACCATTTTTCCACCATTTGACCTCCAGGTCAGGCAAAAGCCCGAAAACCTTCAACAAATTCATTCAAGTTAAATTCACATAGACCATCTACAAGCACAATTTCCCTCCATACACAATTAATTATGTCCTATTAGTCTATGGGAAACACGACCATAATACTACACTTGCCGACTACCTACATTTCTCGCTCCTTTTCTTCTAATGTTTGTCGATCACATCTATTCTAAAACATGTAGGAATTTCGATGAACATTTGCGTAAGCAATACTCAATATCATATTCAAACATTTCCTTCAAAACTCAAGAGTACAACGCATTAAAATACAACGTTAAGCAGAAAAAATAGTCAAGCCATTCATGTTTTCATCAAAAAATATTTTCAATGAGTCACAACTTGCATGCTCAGGTAATATAGAACACTAAAGAGAAGTCGATAACAAGATTAAAAAACCCTTACCTCCCATATTTGCTGAAGAGGTACTCTAGATCACGAGATCGTGTCCTTGAAGATAAACGGCCGACATATAAACGAGTAGTACCATAACGATCATCATAACGAGGCATTTTTAACCTAATACATACAATATATACTCCATTAGCAATGCATGGGAAAAGCCTACATAGATTGATGTAAATAAACATTACAGCTAAATGTAAATACAAACAGGAAATGAAATCACTTAGATGAAGCACAAACCGAACCCAATATAAAATAAATGTAGTTAAACTAAAGCTTGTGCCTGTACAGTCTTTTTTCGGAGATAAGAGCCTAAAAGGTAACCAACCCTAAGATCATTGTTTATTTGTTGTTGCTGATTCTACCAGATTTTTAAAACAGCGACAAGTAAACGACGATCTTAGGGTTGGTTACCTTTAATCTTTTACCTCTCTAGTCCGTCGCGGCCTCTGTCACCCGTTGAAGCATCTCACTCAATAGTAAGCCATGACAAATATGCCGTCATGACAAACAAACATACCCAACGAAAGTCTCACTCAATGGTAAGCCATGAAAAATATGCCAAATCGTTGAAACTATGTTTCCGAAAGCCCCAACACAGCCTTGCCTCCTCACTTTGAGAAAGCCCCAAATTTAGGTTCTCAGGCAAGTTCCTACCTAAAATCGTCTGAACAACTCTGGAACAATTACAGGCAAGTTCTGGCCAAAAATCGTCTAAACAGGTCTGAAACAACTACAATAACCCTAAACAAACCTGGAATCACCTTAGAACAGTCTAAAACCGGCCCACAACAAGCATAAAACGTGTCTAAAACCTTAAAAATGTTATTTTGATTCTATGTGCCTCACTTAAAATAACCAACGCTTTTAAGGCGTCTTGCACCAAGTCCCAAGGCTCCCCCTTAGTGCCTTGAGTTCGCTTTGCACCTTTATGAGTTGAAATAAACAAAAAACAAACCTTTAATATCATTAATTCAGAGCAAGGGGTTAGGGGCATACCAAAAAGTTAAATTAAATGGCTTTTCACTAAAAAAAGTATTAAAAAACCTTACATGTGCTCTTCCAGGTTATCTTAGACTTAGCCAATTTTGTTAAAAAATCAAGTGTCTCATGTAATCATGTAGTAATTGACACAAACTGTCATGTGCTTAGAGTGCATCTATAACGAAAACCTAAATCTTACACTTCGAAATCGGAATTGGACATAATTCGAGTCCAATTATCAACACAAAATCATGTAACGCAAAGATGAATTTCTCCTACACGCTTAACCTAAACCCTTTCATGTAATTCCCCAAAACTATCATCGAAAAACAACCTATATCGATATCGATTGCCTTATTTCGTTACCTCTAGATGAAATTTCAGACGCATAAGTCCAGAGAAACTACTGTACTCACGTTAATCTGTACGAATTGTTATTCGATGCTATCAAAGAGAAACAGAAATCGATACATAAAACAAAATCCACAGGATCAATCATCAACCGCAATAACTAATTTGAGTAATTTCCTTTCTTATTGAGTGAATAGAGATATGAACAAACCCTAAGCGTACCTTTGTGCGAATTTCCCCCAAATTTGATTGAACCCTCGCGAAGATGAAAATGATGGTTAGATCTCCCTCTTTTGTACCCTAGAACGGTTAATTCTGACCGTAGGATTTGATTATATTGTATCGTAGGGACAATAACGGACCATAGAAAACGGGTCGGGTCGTCAGGTGCGGGTTGACGTGTTGGAGAAGAAAATTAATATGCTTTTAATTTTATTTTATTTTGTATTAATTGATTGATGGGTTAGCTACTTAGCTTAGCTACAACAAAATGAATTGAATTAAATTAAACATATATTCTAATTGTGTGTAGCATATAAAAAGGTCTTATAATTTACAATAAAAAACCTGAAAACTTATCATTTTATGTTGTTTCTATCTTTGACAGGGGCCTCCGGGGAGCTGTCGAGGACATTGTTGTTTGTGGGGGTGTCTTTTTCGGGGACTTACAATGGAGGTTAGCTTCCCTCCCAACCCGTTTTGGGGGACTTGGGTTATGCTCAGCGGAGGATGTTTCTACATATGCTTTTGTGGCATCGAGGGCCCAGTCATGGAAATTGCAGGACCACATTCTTCGGGAGTGTGGCTTTGATGGGATGGACTCTGACTTCGAGTGCGCGCTGGGACGCTTGCGTACTTCACTTCCTGATTTTGATTTGGGCGGGTTTTCTAGTAAGGACACCGCCTCCTCTAAAACCCAGGATACTTTGGCGAGTGCCCTTTTTAGTAAAATTGCCCAGAGTTTGGAAGTGTCATTTGGCCTATCCCCTCGCCAAAAAGCTGTGTTGGCCTGTCTTCAGGCCCCTCGGGCCCAAGACTTCCTGTCCGTCATCCCCATTGAAGGGTTGGGGCAACATATGTCAGCTGTGGAGTATCGGACTATCCTTAAGTACAGACTTATGATCCCTATCTTCCCTAATGATGAGCCATGCCCTGTCTGTCGCAAGGCTTCCTTAGACACCTTCGGCGAGCATGCGGTTCATTGTAAGGAATTACCGGGGTTTAAATACAGACATGATTGGGTCAGGGATGTGTTGTTTGATGTTTTGAAGCGTGCGGGTATCTCTGCTAAGAAAGAGGCTCCTGTGAACTTCTTGACGGACCCGCTGGAAGGGAGGTCCACTTTGCGACCGGCCGATGTGCTGGTGTTTGGCTGGGCTGGGGGAAACACGCTTGTGTTGACCTCACTGGTGTGTCTCCTCTTGTTGGGCTTAGGGGCAATGGTCTCGTTGCGGGGCAAGCTGCGTTGAAGGCAGAATCTGGCAAAGTTGCTAAACACGAGAGAGCCTGCCTTGAAAATCAACACGTGTTTATCCCTTTTGCCTTTGACACATTTGGGTTCCTTGCCCCGGGGGCGGTTGAATTCCTGAGTCGGGTTCAACGTGTTGTGCATAGTAATTTGTCGTCCCCCAGGGCTCATAACTTTGTCTTTAGTAGGATTGGATTCGCGATTCAAAAGGGGGTTGCGGCGCAACTTGTTGCCCGGTTACCCGCCACTTCTTTGTAATTTGCTTGATTTTGTAATGAAATATCATTGGAGGATAATCAATCAAAAAAAAAAAAATTTACTAGTTTACTTTGAACCGATCATTTCCAAATAAAAGAAAATGTAAGGAGCTTCACTGATGTCGTGCTTTTCTAATCAGTTTAGATGTTTTGATTATGGGTTGCTTATCTGGTTTTCTTGTTTGTCCAAAGACAAGGGAAAAGGGCATGGCCTTAGACAAATCAAGGGTTAGTAGAAGATTTTAATTAATGACATTTAGGTATGATTAAAATGAGTTATATGTTTCTCATGAAAAGTGTAAAACTTATAGCTCGGATACATTGAAAGAAAAAATTTTAAACAAATTTGAAATGAAAGTCACACGTTCAACATTATGTGGATTTTGTTATTGGCCTGGTTTCTCAATCGATCACTTCATCTCAAGTGTCAAATGTTTAGATAAGCTCATAACCACAGTTCGTTTTATCCACCATTGTCCTTCACATTTGATGATTCATCATAGTCGATTGAAATCTACATGGATCATTGTATGTGTACTTGATTAATTATTATTATAATTAATTTTTGACAAATTTGTCCGTTATATGATGCTATACAAGTCTCAAACCTAAAAAACTAGCTAACACTATTCAACTTTGACGGTTCAATTGGTTTGGTTAGACAATCTATAAATATGTACCTAACACTTTTATACATATACGTATAAGAAAATAAAAAGTATCCGCAATCTTGATAAATAATCATTTATCATATGTTACTATTTGAAATTTATTATTAAAAACAATCATACCATGTTACAAGTTGAGACCAAACAATGTATATTTTCATTAAAAACAGTCTTACCATTTTACTTTGCGCTAAAAGTCTATAACAATCTATGCTTCATCATACTTCCTGTAACCAAAAGCACCAACGTATGTATATTTTTATGTTAGGGGAGTAAAGAATGAGTCTGAGTTCAAATAAATCAAATCAAAGTAGAGTTGAAACATTTTATACTTATTTACTTAATTATATAAGAACTTGACAATATCTTTAGATTAAAATCAAACACGTATAAATAATGAATAGGAAATTTTCCAATAACTAAAACTAACTTATGAAATTAAATATATTCATGCATATCTTAAACACAAACAATCACTGGCTGAACCAATGCATTTTGTCTATGAGGGTCATAATACAATTTTCTTTCCAGTGACGAAACTATAACATTTTATCTCTATAGCAAAATGTGAATAGTAAAATCTAGTTAATAATAAAGTGATATAAAGAGATTATAAAGTTAAAATTTTTATTTTTAAGAGAAGCAATATTATGAAATAGCACTTAATAGTTGGATGTAAATAAAATTTATATCCATTCAAGAAAAAGATATGTTTAGAATGAAAGTACATTGCACAATGATAGGACTTAAAAGTAGTCATTGTATGAATATCCACTCTCAATTATATTAATAAGGTATGTAGACTGTAGTATACTCTATGAATTGGCTTCGTGGGTCTCATTGAAGCCAAGCCAAAACGCGAAACACCGCTCCAGTTTTATGTGAATGTTCTGCTCGGGTCATCCTCACCAAAGTTCCAACGACACTATTTTGGGGGTGGTGAAGGAGAAATGGGCCATTTTAATGGTCATATTTTGGTCCGTTGGGCTATTTTAGTAAAAATCTATCATTTTTTCTTCTATTTTAAACCCATTTTAACCTCATCTTTTACACACTTTTCTACTCATTCTACATTTTGTTCATATTCTTTAATTTTCTATTGTAATCATGAGCCCCAACAATCCAAACAACCAAAACTTAAACTCATGAAACATGCTAATTTACGTGGTTCAACCAAACCTGTTGTATACAGGTCAAGTTCCAATCTTTGTCAAAAGGAACAAGACTTAATCGAGCTGGAGATCAAGGAAAGGTTGAAAAGACATTAGTTTCTTTTTCTAGTAGTCTTTGTATTTTTTAATGCTTTAATTTAGTTGTTTTAATATTTAAAATATTATTTAAAAAAATGTTTAAAAAATAATAAAATAATACAACAACACAACCAAACCCACACAGGTTTACCTCATCGCCCTAACCCATTTAATAAATATTAAATAACTGGTAATCTTCTTCAATTTTTATCTCCACAAAGACACGAAGTTGCAGAGATATATGTAGCCGATGATTAAGAAATATAAAAACATGATGATGATGACTCTCTTCACAATCTTCATTCCTCTATACTCACAGTGATTACTTGAAGGAACAAATTACCCAAAAAACATCTCCATTGGATAATCCGATTAACATACAAGATGACCGCCCGGAGGATCCAGTGACCCCCCCCCCCCCCCAAAAAAAAAAAAAAACAAAAAAACTCCACTAGTTCCATTCCTGCAAACAATGATCATTGATTACAATAATAAAAAAAACGTTTGTAAATTAAAAATAAATAAGTAAAAAAAACACCTGAAAAACAAAATGAAGAAAAAAAATATCACAAGTAAATCCACTAAGCCCGAATGGATACGCAAATGATTTGATGGAAAATGTCACATTGTCCGTATAAAATATTTGACTGACATGAAAAATGACCGATGTGTTCATCAAAATCATACGCTCCACATGATATGTTTGAATTATATAAAAACAACTAATGTAATCACTATCAAAATTATACTGTCCATATAGTCATAGTCATTTTTCGTTACACCTGTATAACCGATACGAGCCGTATAACATGACAACCATCTAAAGATAAATCCCATCAAATAGATAGAGTATGCAAGAATCCAATTTAAGAATATTCCTTCAAAACTACCCCAAAAACGACTTTAGCCCTATTGAGATCTAACACTTGAAACACAAAAGCATATCCTTTTTTTCCCACAAGAATATAGGTCGATAAACTTGGACCAATCTTCCGACACTCAACCCAAACTCCCAATTTAATTTAAACCCATAATATAAAAACATAAAAAGACTAAAAACTAAAACTAAAAACGATCTCTAGATAACATCGCCGGCATCTATCAACTCATTTCACGGAGTTAAAAAGGGGAAAATACGGTTACACTCCTAGAAGAAAGAAGAAGAAAAGCTCTGCTAGATTTGGTTCAATTTGAAAAATTTGAAGCACCAAAGCAAGGTCAAATCGTCCCAGTTTGACAAATCTCTCCATCTGTAAGTTTCATTATCGGTTTCTTGATTGTTTGAATTTATCCAATTTGATTCTTGTTTTAAGGGGTTTGATTGCACTTAGAATGTACTCTTCCTGATCGGCTTCAATGGACACAACATTTCTGGCATTTTATTTGAATTTGTGAACATATTTTTGTATCGATTTATGGGACTTTGATCGGTTTGATGAGATTGTAAGGTTGAACATTTGGTTATTTGAATCTGCTTTGAAGTTTCAGTTGGGTAATCTAATTTAGTCTTGATTTAGGGTTTAAATTTTGTGTTATTTTCTACATTTTCGTATCTGTGAATTTCAACATGGGTTTCTTGAAATTTGTAAGGTTCAACATTTGGTTATTTAAATCTGTTTTGAAAGTAAAATTCTTTAATCATTTGTTGGTTTCTAATTCTTTGATCAAGAAAGTCAAAATCTTGCAGTTTGACTAATATTGTATCTGTGAATTTCAACATGGGTTTCTTGAAATTATTGGGATTTTTTTAGTTTACTGTATGATTTATCTTTTCTCAATCTCATCTTGGATTGTAGGTTTCTTTAGTTATTTGAATTTATTATTAGGACTCTTGTGTATTGTTTTCTTGTATGGTTGTTTGTTTTGTTTTTCTTTGCTATATTTTATACTATATTTTTAGAGTCCTGGGTCCAATTCTTGCTTTATATTGTTTTTTATGATCATCATATTTCTGATGTTTTTTCTTCAAATTGTTACATATAATGTATCAATCCTCAATTCCATTATTTGGGTTTTTGTATGATTGTTTCTTTTTAGGGTTTTAGCGGGTGTTCGGATGTGCGTTTTGAAACGCAAATGTGAAGCTGTAATAATCACTTTGTAGATACACATTCAAACACACACTTAATACACTTGACGCTAACTTCATATATCGATTTTGATCATCTATTTACTTCCAAATTTCACTTTGCTTAGCAGATTTCTTGATCCTGATCGAATTCCAAGAAGTTGGAACATCAAACTTCTTCAACTTTCAGAACAATCTGAATTGGTTTTTTTAGATTATTTAGTTGATAAAGAAATACAGCAGTAAGACGGTTTTTTGATGAACCGAGTTTAGAACACAAAAATGATAAGTAGAGTGGGAAGTTACCTTTCTCAGAGTGTATATTCTGTTGCCACCCCTTTTCACCCGTTTGGTGGGGCCGTTGACATAATCGTTGTTCAACAACAAGATGGTTCTTTTAGGAGCACCCCGTGGTATGTTCGGTTTGGAAAATTTCAAGGTGTTTTAAAAGGGGCAGAAAAGATTGTTAAAATAGAGGTTAATGGTGTAGAAGCCGATTTCCATATGTATCTTGACAACTCGGGTGAAGCTTATTTTATCAAAGAAATCACACCCGAAAAACATAATGATGATACAGAAGTTAAAGATTCCAACGGGTTATTAGACTCCCTAAAAGACGATTTTGCCCATGAGGAAAATAATAATGTAGAGGTCAAGTTTCGAGATGGTCATGCAGAGAGTACAGAATCCGATAGTGAAAAACGGTTTTATGAATTTCAAGATGAACAACCATCGTCTTTAGATGGATCGATTGGGTTATCACGTTTTGGGTCCAATCGGTATGATAATTTAGAAAGTGATTTGGAATCAAATAGCTCAGAAGTTGTTTTGTTCAGCATTGATGGTCAAATTTTGTCAGCTCCCATAACATCAACGGAGGAAAATACGGAGAATGTGCAATTGAGTACACCCCAGTTTCACTTGGGCCCAGTTGAAGGCCCGGAATTCGAAAACGGTTTGGATTTAAGTAATGAATCTACATGGGATCAATATTTAAGTGATATTAGCAGACCAAAAGATAAAGATAAATCTGAGCAACAAGATGAATCTGAGCGGTTGAGTTCATGTGATATGGAACCTAAAGTTTCGAACGCTTCATTTGTAGTAGATCAAGATCATGATGAATCCGAAGATTCTGAATGTAAATCTTCAAAGTTAAAGGTTGAAAATGGATCTATAAGGTTGGATTCACCGGATATGGAACACCAAATTTCTGATGTTGAAATTGTTAAGGATCAAGATCATGAAGAATCTGAACGGGTCGAAAATAGTTCATATGAGCCTGAAACTGAAGATGGGTGCACCATGTCTGCAACCGAGGAGCCTCAGCAGTATTATGATGATAATGAGAAATTTGATGGACCGAAACTGACAAGTAAGTGATATTGCAATTAATGGAATTGTGTAGAGGTGGAAAATTGGGCGGATATAGTAACGGGCCATAAGTGTTTGGGTTAAAATGGCAAACGGGTTGGGCTGCTTGTCTATAGAACATTTTTTTGTCAGAGGTTTCATAGATAACTTATATGAACAAAATCATTATAGGAATTATGTCACTACAATAACAATCTTAAAATGAACTACTAATTTATATGAATCAAAAATATGTTTTGCGTTGGTGATTCTTTCGTAAGAGTCTGATTCGGCTCACCTTTTTTATCCAAAGTTTACTTTTTTTGTGTGTGTGTAAATAGTCAGTGTGCCAAATATGATTACAAAAAAAATATTATTTCATAAATTATATAATGCTTTGAGCAAAATGTTTTAGGAGGTTTTATGCGCTCTTTGGACTATTTAGACCTATTTGACCCGTTCAAATCATTTTCTTATTTATGCTATATTTTTTGGATTAGTAATCAAATACCTAAAATTAAAAAGTGCATCCTGAAAAAGGCTAAAGATTTTTTTTTTTATTTTTATTTTCTGCGTTTTTATTGAAATTAAAATTTTTTGTTTGATGAGTAATTTCAGGAATAGAAATATCACTTTGTGGGAATTTGCTTCGACCCGGTATGGGTTTGAGCGCAGCTGCCGAAACCTTCAATACCCACCGCATACCCGAAGAAGAATTCAAAATTTCTGCAGCATCAGTAATTAAAAACGACAGCTTAGTAGTCAAAATCGAAGATAAATACTTTCCTTGGGAAAAGGCTGCTCATATTGTTCTTGGAATGGCTGCATACGGGTTAGAACTGCCCGTTGAGCCGACGGATGCAATTCCCGTGGACTGGAGTGGGCCCAGTGAAGACACCGGGCTCCCTACCACTCCATCGGGCCGCAGATGGAGGCTCTGGCCCATTCCATTTAGACGAGCCAAAACACTTGACCATAATACCAGTAACATTTCAGGAGAAGACGTTTTTCTTGATTCAGAATCGGTTTTTGAGTCCCAACCTGCGGAAACAACCCCGACATCTGCAAAGTCTCCACAAAAACAATTTGGTAGAACCCATGTTCCGATTACTGAGCAAATATCGTCATTGAATTTGAAAGATGGGCAAAATATGGTCTCGTTTATTTTTTCAACCCGAGTTTTAGGAGTTCAAAAGGTGTGTTTTTTTTTTCTTATTATTTATTATTTTTCTTAATATTATTCTTCACTTTTGAAGTTTAGATTATGGTTTATTATGACTAAATCATGTATATTTTATGTAGGTCGATGCTCATATCTACTTGTGGAAGTGGAATGCTAGAATTGTGATATCAGATGTTGACGGGACGATCACAAAGTAAAATATATCAAACTCATGGTTTTACTTTTACTGTTATAGATTTTTATGTTATTAGTTTCTTGTTCCTTAATTATGCATAATATCGTGTAGGTCGGATGTTTTAGGTCAGTTCATGCCGTTAGTTGGGAAGGACTGGACTCAATCTGGGGTAGCTCGACTCTTTTCTGCAATAAAGGTATTTATCTATTTTTTTTTCAATTTTTTTTTTGTTATATTAATATTCAGCTTTCCTAAACTTATAGCACGTAAAGTTCCTTTCATAGACACTATAGTTGTATGTATCTATAAACGTGGAAATTTCAACCCATTTACTTATGACTACCGGGTCTATTGTAGCTATGGTTTATCTCAAACAGGTCAAATTTGTAAAATAAAAAAGTAGCTACAAAGGAAACATGTCAAATTTTTGGAAAGGGTTAAAAGTTCCCTAAAGTGTAATTTCAATGCACAAAAACTTTAAACTAGATTAAGTAAAAATAGTACAAATTTGTAGTCATATTTGGCCTAAATTTTGAAACTTTTTTTTTTTTGGACAAACAGTGTTTTTGGGTCACTAGCATATCAAAAAGTTATATGTTTTGACCCGTGACTCGACATGTATATGTTTGCACCTCTAGTATATCATTAGTTGTGGTACATGCTACTTAAGCATCTTTCCAAATGATATAATCTCATTGATTTAATTTCCAAAAATTAGATTAAAATTGAAATAATATAAATTTGTATTCATTTATTTTACACACTAATTATTTACACTAAAAATTGGACAAAAAATACCTGTTTTGACCCGGCCCGTTCATTTGTTCACATCTAGTGTTCCATATAACCTATAGTATGTGTTACTTAAATTTTTATTTCATGTTTTCAACATGCAGGAAAACGGATATCAATTACTGTTTTTAAGTGCTCGTGCAATTGTTCAAGCATATCTGACTCGAAGTTTCCTCATTAATCTCAAGCAGGTACGCGCTAAAGGGTATTTTGGAGATTTGAACAATGATAAAAAAGTTTACAGTTTTCTTTGAAAATATCTAAATGCGCGGATAAAAAATCAATAGTTTGATTTTTGCAGGACGGGAAAGCTTTACCCAACGGTCCGGTTGTTATTTCACCCGATGGCTTACTTCCATCATTGTTCCGTGAGGGTGAGAATCTCGTGACACAATTATGACCCGTTACGATTCAGATACATTTTTTTTTATTGTTTTTCTTTTTGTGACAGTTATTAGAAGAGCTCCCCACGAGTTTAAGATCGCGTGCTTAGAAGTAAGTATAAACGAGTCAAACGAATACGTTAATTTGCGGTCGATTATGCATTTTTACAACAATATTTTGATACATTCTATGCAGGATATAAAAGCTCTTTTTCCCGCGGATTACAATCCGTTTTACGCGGGGTTCGGTAACCGAGACACCGACGAGCTCAGTTACCGAAAGATCGGGATTCCAAAGGGCAAAATATTCATCATAAACCCGAAGGTATGTATTTTCTTGGTTGACTATTTTGGCCTGACCAGTCGGAAATTTGAACCCGGTTAGGGGCATTTTGGTCATATTAACGTTTCTTCGACTCTAATCCTCCGCTTGACGCCATTTCAGGGCGAGGTAGCCATAAGTCATCGGGTCGACATGAAGGGGAAGTCTTACACCTCTTTGCATACATTAGTCAATGACATGTTCCCCCCAACATCAATGGTTGAACAGGTTCGGGTTGTTTTGTTTTATCTCTAACGGGTCAAATAAAATAAAAGTAAACGGTCAGAAATTGGCCCAAAACGTATATTTAGTTATATTTGACGCGCTTTTAGTTTTTCGAGATGTTTTATGGGTCGGGTACTTTTTGCAGGAAGACTATAACTCGTGGAATTACTGGAGAGTGCCATTGCCGGATGTCGAGTTGTAGAAGTTGTCGGGTATTTTTTTCATCGTCACCGTTGTAGTCGTGGCACATTGTGTCGAGCATCGATTCATATGCTAAACAAATCGGTTAGTTTTTGTTTGTAAATCGACTTTAGTTGATGTAATTCATGAATATACTGTTGAAATCCCATGGCTAATAAAATGTTTACATTTTCTTCAAAAAGGATTACAAACCGGCTAGGGATAGTGCACCAAACAAGAAAAGTTGTAATTTATTTATGATATCTAAGGATGTAAACGAGCCGAATTTGAGTGAGTTTAAAGCTTGAGCTCGGGTTATTATTTATCAAATATATTTTTTATTTATTTATATACATATATGATTAAACAACAATATTATATGCTTATAGTTATAATTTCATATACTGTTAGCTATTTTATTTTCTCATTATATACATGCTTGTTTAAGCTACTAGATACATATAGTAGTAAAATAATATCTTTTCGTGCAATGGTTAAGTCTTTTGTAATTGATAGTCTCACTGGAGGCAGTTTTGTTACTGGGTTTTGTCTCGCTGGTATTTGGCTGTGATGGATGACTCGTTGACCGAGAGGTTGTCAGTTCGAGTTCTGAGCCATTCGGTTTTACCACCTGGTCTTAAGTGGAGGTGTGTTTTACCCTGAGGATTGGAGACACACGAGTGTATTCCCTCTGCACTCCTGGGTGCCCATCAGCCATTGAGGTTAGCACCGGATGATCGGACAATTAATTTGCCGCCCAAAAGAAAAGATACATATAATAGTAATTAGTAAAATGCATTAGTTGAATACATTGTGGTGTAGTTTACGCGTAATATGTTTGATAGGGTGAGCAGAAAGAAAGAAAAAAAAACCGAAAAAACTGATCCAACTAACAACTCGGTTATATCTTTTTCTTAAACTGAATTTTTATGGTTCGGTTTTGGTTTTTGATGAATAGAAAACCGATTGTATTGTTTAAGTTATTGAGATAAGAAGATGCTTTTAGATAAAATTATAAAACCTAGAAGGCTAGAAGATGATTTTTTTTTTTTTTATATTACGAAAACTAAAACAATAGGTTGATCGACTTGAATTAAAGCTAATACAACCTTATAGGCCCATCTCTAATTTATTTCTAGTGCGCCATGATTTCCTTATTTTCTCGTGGGCCCATTAGGCCTATCTCTAATCTATTTCCAGCCCAATACATACCACCAGAATAAGTCTAAAGTCCACTATGCACCCATTAAATCTTGTTTTGTTATGTTTATCCTTGCTATTTCACCACCTTATCACCATGCTTCACCAATTTATTTCCTACTCTAATTTCAATGTGTCTTCTTTCATTTATCATAATTATATATATTACAATAAAAATTGAAGATAAATAGTTACTTTTTAGTTTTTAATAGTTTAGCCACGTAAGTTTAGCACTTTGACATTTTTTATCCTTTAACTTTTATATTTATTTTTTAACGTAAAGTAAACTTTAGGTTTTCATAGTTTAGCCACATATGTTTCATACTTTTATATTTTCTACCCTTTAACTTTTATAGTTTTTTTTTAAAAGTTTTGTGGTCTTCTACTTTGGCCACGAAACTTTTAACTTTTCTACTTTCGTTTTTAGTATACTATATAGTTATATACTTTCAACACGAGACTTTTAGACTTTTACGTTTTATACCTCTTAACTTTTTAACTTTCATTTTTATTAGACTACTTTCATTTTTTAGTATACTTTTAGAGTTTTTGACTTCGGAGACGACTTTTTTGATACTTTTATACTTCGACGACACAACTTTTACATTTGGTGTTTTGTTCCCCTTAGATTTCCTACTCTCATTTTTTTAGTATACTTTTCTTATAGTTTTATACTTCGACGACACAACTTTTAGACTTTAACGTTTTATTTTCCTAAACTTTTATAATTTCGTTTTTTTAATATACCTTTTATAGTTTTATAGTTTCATCATGAAACTTTTAGACTTTTATGTTTTATACTCCTTAACTTTTTCGCTTTCGTTTTTAGTATATTTTTAGAGTTTTCGACTTTGGTCAATATTTTTTTAAAGTTTTATACTTATATCACATTAAACTAATGGGGGTAAATTGGTGGCCCGTCGTGAAGCGCGGGCAGGTCACAAGATCAAATAAAATTGAACGACACTGTCATTGCAGGCCCGCCGCAACGCGCGGGCGGGTCTGCAACTTGTTATATATATATATACAATTTGTAAAGTTTTTTTAGTCAAGGTTTACTATTTGGTTTCGCCCAATAAAATGTGTGCACATCATCGTTGTGTCCACTCGCATGATGCCATGTGGG
Organism: Deinandra increscens subsp. villosa; assembly: GCA_039602395.1. Taxonomy (NCBI): domain Eukaryota; kingdom Viridiplantae; phylum Streptophyta; class Magnoliopsida; order Asterales; family Asteraceae; genus Deinandra; species Deinandra increscens. The sequence goes on along the minus strand of JBCNJP010000023.1, from coordinate 94,314,357 downwards.
TACTTAAGTTTTTAGTTAGTTTTCATCTTTGGTCTTTGCAAGTTTTAGTTTTTAGACTTTAGCCACTAAGTTTTTTTAGTTTATGTATTTTGATAATGAAACTTTTATACTCATATGTTTTATATTTTTTTCTACTTTCGTATTTTAGTATATTTTATAGTTTTATATTTTGACAACGAAACTTTTAGACTTTTACCTTTTTGTACCTCTTAACCTATGTACTTTTGTTTTAGTATATTTTTAGAGTTTTCAACTTTGGCCACAACTTTTATATAGTTTTATACTTTGACCATGAAACTTTTAAACTTCTATGTTTTATAGTCCTCAGCTTTTCTACTTTCGTTTTTTTAATATACTTTTTATAGTTTAATATTTTGAGCATACACTTTTTAGACTTTATACCCCTTAACTTTTATACTTTCGTCTTTTAGTATTCTTTTAGAGTTTTCGTATATTTTTATAGTTTTATATTTCACCAGGAAACTTTTAGACTTAACTTTTATACCTCTTAACTTTTGTAGTTTTGTTTTAGTATATTTTTAGAGTTTTCGTCTTTGGTCACAACTTTTTATAGTTTATACTTTGACCACGGAACTTCTAAACTTCTATGTTTTATACCCCTCAGTTTTTTCTACTTTCGTTTTTTTAGTATACTTTTTATAATTTAATACTTTGACTACGAAATTTTTAGACTTTATACCCCTTAAATTTTTTACTTTTGTCTTTTAGTATTCCTTTAGAGTTTTCGACTTTAGCCATGTAGTTTTTGTAGATTTATACGTTAACCACGTTAAAACGTTTCTTACTTGGACTGACAGGTATTTGGGTGGCCTGCCGCAAAGCACGGACGGGTCACCATCTCGTCACTATATATAATGTATACAATTATTATAAAGCATATATTTTATTATGAGATAACATAGAAAGTATAACTCCTATTTATATGGGATATATATTTAAATTATAGACAAAATAATATATCTTATTATAAAGTATTATGCTTTTGCACCAGAGAGATAGTTGTCTGACGCTTTGAGGAGCAGGAAATGAGATTATCTTCGAAGTAGAGACAATAACCCAAGGTGGATCGCCTAGTATCTGGACATCCAACCTAATCGACTTTAGTATAACTGTATAAACAAGTAAGGAAGCCGTAGTAGAGGGGTTAATAATGAGGCTATACGAGGAGGTTCCCTGAAGATAATGAATAACCCGTTTTAGAGCATCCCAATGGTTAATCTAGGGCGATGCATATGAATGCACATTTACTGGACCGCATGTATATATCATCGCATGTATATATCATGACGGTTGAATGTGAGATACTGTAAATCTCTAACTAAACTTATGTATAGTGTCGCGGGGTTATTAAATTCAGGACTTGCAAAAACACTAAATTTACCATGTGTCTAGATCAGTGTGGTGATGGGTTTGCATGATTGCATTCCTGCACGCTTAATAATGTAAGTGACATAAGCCTGTTGAGATAGAAACATCGTGTTTCCCTGTGTAGAGACCGAAATACCTAAAGATAACTGAGAGGTCCTAGGTCTTTCATGACGAATTCAATAGCAAGTCTAGACATTAGTTTCATTAGTAAACCGTTATCAGATATCGTAAGAAGAATGTCATCTACGTATATGAGTAGGTATGCCGTATCGTATCCCTGCCATGATGATAAGTAAAGAGGAAGTTGTCATACCAACTCTGTGTGAAACCTAATGTGATAACAAAGTCTGTGAAAATATCATGTTGTAGGTGCTTGCTTCATCCCGTACCATGCACACTATGAGCTCTTTTTTCTTTATCATTCGCGCAAAATCTTATAAAACTTTTCTTTTTGCTAAAGAAGCAAAGTTTTAATATACCAAAATCGGTAAAGAAGTCATGAAATTATCCGGTTTATCACCCGTCATATGTTATAATTCTAGCCATCAATATATCTTTTGTCCCTTCTTTATATATTTAGTATAATTGCTTGATATTTAAATAAATAAAAAAATTCCTGCTTTTTATTTCTATTATTATTGATTTATCACTTACATAAAATTAAAATTAAAATTTTATTTTTTAATTCTTAGATGTTCATTACTAACTTTTTTTTCTATAATCAACATAAGTAATTATAATATACTTGTTTCTAACCTAATCAATATATATTCATATCTTCTAACCTAAGAGTTATTATCATAAGAAAACCCATTATATATTCATATCTTCTACCAAAAAATCGCTCGATCCAATTTTAATTTTGATACATTATAATCAATCAACTTATAAAATTTATCAACTTAAACTCTACTTTATATGTTAGAGTTTCTAAAATATGCGAACTACTATTTTTTTCTCTTATTATTATTTTTATTCATGGTTTGTGTTACCATCTTTTCCGTCAAATGGATGACTATTAGTTCCTTTGGAATAAATTCCATCACCACTTCACAAAATTCTATTCCTCTCCTTTTCAACTTTAATGGATGGTAAACTAAATTCATAAACTGAAAAAGCTTTTTTTTTATTTAAAATTAAAACAATTATATAATTTGAAGATATTTTTTTAAATTTTTTTATAGATCATTAACAAGATGAAAATACTTAAACTGGATTGAATCGAGTGGTTAAAAAACCCTGTGATATACTTATAATTGTTTTTTTTGTCTAGTTTCTTGCTAGTCTTTTTATAAAATACGTCGTTCACAAAAATATGACCCAAATTTGAAACGAGTATAACTTAGGCTATGATTGAGATCATGAGACTCAAAAGCAGTACATGAAAAGGTCTCGACGAGCCGTACATGAAAAGGTCTCGACGAGCCGAATCATGTGACAAATTGTTATGATGGTTTGTTCCGGCTGTCATATGATTTTGACATTTAAGTATCAATTTTCAATTTTAAAGATTTAAATACCTATTAATTATCAAATAACCTATAGGATTAGGTCGAATTTGACATTTAAGGGGTTAAAAGATTTGAACCTAAAATATGTGTAAAAGACTTAGTGCTTACCATCACGTCACCGTGAAATGTTAGATTCTTTGATTTCTGTAAGCTAGTAACTAAAGAATCATAGTTGTTAAGATTAAGTATTTTCAAAACGGACCATATATAGAACGAACCTAGACCTAACCGTATCTTTCTAGCCCCGTGTATCGAACCATTTTAGTTGTTGAACCAACATGGACCACTAAACCTAACCCGACTCCTTTGGTCACTTGGTTGTTTTCTTTAAGATTGCTCAAACCTCTCCAACCCCAACCAACTACCCTTTATGAGGTTTCAAAAGCACTGAATGCTTTTGAATATATTCTGTGCTTCTGAAGCTGCAATCCACTACCCATATTGTGATGGATTCTATAGTTCTTGAACAGCCTTCCTCCTCCTCCGGTACCGCTTGTAGCGGTGGTGGAGGGAGTCGAGCAATTGACCGCCATAATCCCATCATCCGAGATGAGAAAAGACTCGGTCAAGGCTTTGTACTTCCTTCCGGTTCCTCCACCACCACCACCACCAGTACCACTACCACCGACCAATCCCGCCTCTGTAACCCGAAGCCAGAGGCGGGAGGCGGTGATGAGAAGAGAAAAAGTGTTGCATTTGCTAATGATGATGAATTTATTCAAGCAAGTGGTTTCATCAGCCCAGCAAGTTCTTCAAGGTGCTTGTTGAGTGACAGAGCTATGTCCTATTTCTCGCCGGAGTTTCACCATGTTCCGCCGCCATCACCACCGCCACCACCGCGAAACGAAAATCTTGATTTTCGTAATGAAAAGGCTTTCAAGAAGAAAGATGGTGATTTGTCATCCTCTCCACCTCCTACACCACAACCACCCCAACCACCCCAACCACCACCACCACCATCATCGCTGCCTTTAACTTGTGATGGACTCGAACCACCACAGTCGACACCACACGAACCATCTTCCGCCACCGATAAACCTCTTTCACCGCCATATCAGCCGCCCTCTTCCAACCAGGTGGTTGTCCTGGAGGTGGCACTGCACTGCAGAGGCTGTGAAAGGAAAATGAAAAAACACATCTCCAAAATTGAAGGTATTTATTATTGTTATATTATTTGTATCAAAATCAAGACTATATACTTTCTTTGTTTTTGTTAGATGAAGTATCTCATATAATTTCAGGTGTGACATCTTTCAAAATAGAATTTGCAGCCAAGAAGGTGACGGTGGTCGGAGATGTGACGCCGCTGGCTGTTCTGACCAGCGTGTTAAAGGTCAAAAACGCAAAACTGCTGACTCCAGCAACAATATCATCATCATCATCATCAAGATCAGCTCAAATCGGTTCCAAACGTTCTTGATATAAGTTCCTCTGCCAAAACGGACCGATCCTAGATCGATCCATGAGTCAACCTGTCTTAGGTTAGGTTGACTCATTATGTTATAGTGTTATACTTTATGTTATTACACTATATTTGGAACATAATAACTACATGGCTATTAAGGTTAATTGTTATTTTGGTAAAATTTCTGCTTCAAAATTGTAGATTTAATATACAGCATAATAAATACTACACATTCTATTATACCTTACAAAATTACAAACCTAAAAAGATAGATATAGCCTAACAAGTAACAACCTAGGAAAATCCAGACACTGGGCAAACCATGTATCAAACTGAAACAAGGTATCCACGGTCTGCTTCGGTCGGTTTTGATGAATATTTTAGACCGAACTGTAAACTATAGTTTCAGGAAACGACAAACCAAACTGGTCAGGTTGGGCAGGTCGGCCAGACTGGTCGATTTTACAAGTTTGACGGTTTGATCCGATTCTTTATTTCAAAGTCATTAGTTTATATGATGATTTTTTTTAAATGATAAAGATGGTTCACAATTACGATACATATAAAAAAATACATATTATAAATAATAAAAGTGAAACGACGGGTTCCGTTTACATGTCTATTTCCAAGTTTCAAACCAGACCAGGCTGTTAAACTGTTAAACTGCCAATCCCTAAAAACCGAATCAAATCAAACCGGCCGACTTGCTTCATATTGAGCCGTTCGGGCGCTTTAATGGTTTTGGAACATTCCTAGTATGCAGAATATTTTTTTCCAAATGGACAAATACTTGACAAAATCTTTGAAGATGCATTAATCCATAAAATCCAAAAACCAAAAAGAACAAAATCACCAATACATGTTCATGAGAAAATGAGTTTCTTGGTTTGATAATTTTAGCTCTAGAAAGTGAACTATCTTTCAAACTGTTACCTTTACTAGTGCCAGTTAATAGGGTTGTTATGAATCTACAACCTCTAGTAATAAATCATGTAAGACTAAATCTGCAATTAACTTACCTAAAATGTCGATTCCATTAGTCGGTTGCACCCACTCCGAGTCCTTGTCAATATAAATCGCGAAAAATTCCTCATCTTCATCCTTTTCTATCTCAACAACCACATTATGAATCTGATCTGCAAGATTTAATTTTGGAAACCTGCGTTGACTTTCTCTTTTCACAGGATTGACCCACGGGTATGCCACCGTTGACTTTAAAGCTCTACTAAACATTTGTTCAACATAGTCGTAAAAGAGGCGTTTTTCGTTCCTTAATAGTAACGTTCCTTCAAAATAAAACTCTTCAAGACAGTAATATATCTTTGGATCTATAGGATGATGTGTATTCTCACTTTCCCATGAAGGTGAGAATGTGTTAGGATCGTTAGCGTAATTTTCTAAAGTTTCCAGGATATGTGCCATATCTAAAGATTCACGGCTAACGGATTCTGGAATTGCAAGGGATGATACTTGACCAATGTGTTTGACTTTTGGTATAAGTGTGAGCTTGTTAGAAGCTAACTTGGACCCAACTTTCAGCTGATGAAGATTTTTCTTGAGATCTGAAAATGATATTACAAGAATTCAGTTATAACGGATTAGAGACGTTGTTCCATGTAAAGCATATAAAGATTATCAAGATTCTTTTAGAGGGGTCATTTTCGCCTCATTTACATGAAGATAGGACGATTTGAGTTATATTTGAACTCTAATGAGTTGAACGGGCCACATTCAAAACTTATCTAAAAATGAAACGGGTCACGGGTGGAGTAGGTCAACAGTTGAAAGTCGCCCTAAGTTTTATTTAATGTTTTTAACCTCCTAAATCGACTGCTTTAAACATATTACATTTTGTAGTTTTATTTGAACTAGGTATATGCAAAATTGCAAAGTTGTAAAAATGGACAAAAATTCAGTGTAACTTGTCAATCAACCAGCCCACTCCCCCACCTTCACTAAACTACATACTTATGATTGAGTACAAGTCATAAGTGTAACTGAATTGAATTTATGAGACTTCCTAATGCAATGTCACTAGAAGAAAAGTTGTTAGAACTAATGTACTATTGCGGTCCTGAACGTGTCAAAATTATTAGCACTTCGAACACGTATAAGATTTCTATTCATGTATGCAGTCTGATATATGAGGACAATTTTCCAAAATAAGTAAATGAATATCATCCCCAAAATTTAATGTCTTCTCCCTCCTTTTTATCTTCATAAATTAGGACATAGGTTCTCTCAACCCACTTATCTATAAATGGGTTGATTCTGGTAATGTTTCATCTCTAACCCGTCAATTAGGTGAAATAAACAAATTTAGCTTAACGCAAAAATGATCAAATGGTAGTCACCCAAAGTGTATTAGTTTCAATGCATAAAACATCCTAAATTATTTTCATAAAAAATTAGATTATTATTGCAATAGTATTAGTTTTGTAAACAACTTTGAGACACATTATTAATAAAATGTGCAGACTTATCCGTTTTGACCCATTACCCTATGAGACCGACTACCCATTTTGCCACCTCTATCTTATAAATTTATCATACATAATATCGTGTTTCTTTTGTTATAAGATAAATACTAAATTCCTGAATAGTTTGGTCTAAATTTCGTTATATTGTTGATTCACACTACATTATATCCATCTCATTGGATACATTGAATTTGGTATGTTTCATGTCATCGAATTTACTTGCAAAATCTAATATTAACTAAAGCACGTGTCATAATAGTCATTGACTTATTGCGTATACTAATTATTCATACTCGTCAACTTACTAATGGTAATTTGTAGTCACTCCTCACTATACTACATGTCTGCATGTCATTGAAGAAACTCTTTTGGTATATCTATTTAGGTCACATGCATTGACTAGCATAGCAATGTTCTGAAGTTTGAACACAAACATAAAATGAGAATAGTTCATTTTATATCAGGACTATGAGAATATCATGTAGAATCTAAATACTAAATGTAAGAATGATGAGAAATGGAAAATAATTCTAATGAGTTAAGAACAGAGAGGTATATGCAAAATACTTACCTTGAAGACGAGAACTAATACTCTCAAAGCAATCTGAACGGAATGCTCCATCTTCTGATTCAGGTCCAGACAACTGAATTGAAACCGAAAAGAATATTAATTTCTTGAAATAGAAAGAATGTTTGTTGACTTAATCATCATTAAAAAGCATCAATCAATCAAGTAAAATAGAGATTTGACCAAGAAGTTAAGTAAACAACAGGTTTGATTTACAAACAAGTCAATTTTTCTATCTATACACCTCTTCAAGTATATGTTACCAAAAGAGGATGAAAAAAGGATGACTCAAATAATGTCAAGAGACTTATAGGCTTGTCGAGGCACATTTGCAAATTAAAAGGAACAAAATGAAATAATTAGATTTGTTTAAAATGCAGTAACCAAAATAAGCTACATGCCTGATAACTGATGATTTTCTAAATTCTAAGCTTGAACTCGAGTAATTTAAATTACCTATGAGGGCTTCTAAAATCTAAACCTTATAAAAATACGCATGATATCATTCTTCAAAATTTGAAGTCACGAACCTAATAGGAATAAGAGTATAGCATAAGTGTATGTTCATGAATGCAACTAGAACTAGTAGAAGCTTAAAAAGGAATAAAATAATTATAAGTTGAAGTTGTGAACTATATTGTAGGGAACCCTTGTGCCCACTCATGTTATGCGTCACATATTCACATCCAAAGGTATACATAGACATATAATTTATAAATGTGTGTGTGAACCGCTAAATCTTCCAAATAAGAAGTAATCAATACTAGTTAACCATATCTATAACTAGAGCTAAAGTGCATCTATAAATATGAAACACAAAAATAAAGGACATCACAATCATACATTATATCATGTGTTTTTCTAGCAAGTCTTAATTAATAGTTCAGGTAGGAAAATAACAAGACCTGGGCATCAACATCAACATCAGTATCAGAAAATGATGGTTGATCTTTAGCGGGATCCTCGTTCTCAAAGCAAGTCCCATTTGATTTTTGGGAGGAGTGAGTACTTTTATGGGATCCTACATTTTCATTATTGAAACTATCATTTTGCACCTCTCTTCTACCTTGATTGGATGACTCGCTGTATACCTTCTCATCAGCATCATCTTCAACACAAACAATTTCGTCATGGTCTGGGTCATTAAAAGACGATGAAAGAGATGTCGACCTTGATGTCCCTATGAGATGCCCATCTCCTACACCATCCCTTCCATAACTACCCAAAATTGTACCCAACCCTGTAGGTGAAGCAAATATATCATTGACCCCAACCAAACCCGTGACATTTTCCGATTCTGCAGGTCTGGTTTCTTTATCAGGAAAAGAATGCATATCTCCTAAGTTACTAACCTTATTGACTGTCCCTACATCTTCCCTAAGGAGAGTCGAATTCAATCTTAGGAACATTCTATTAGTTGCCTCCCTTATCAAAGAGGATTCAGACGTACAAGACAGTGAATGCGTGAGCCGATCCTGTTGGTCAAAGACAATTATGGAAGACACTGTTATTTCTTCTGATTCACTGAAGGAACCACTTGTTAACACCAAGTTCTCATCTCCAAAATAATCACTTCCATATAAACCACCACCCTCGTTCACTTGACTACCAAAAGGTTTTGTCTTCTTTCTACACTCGTTAGAAGAATGATCAACTGTTTTAACATTCGTTGCGTTTGGATTATGAACAGCATTTCTAGAAGAGAGGCGACCTCTACCCATCAGCTTGGCTAAAATACTTGGTGACCGTTTTCTGGCAGATGCTCCTTTAGCCAATAACTTCTTCATTCGATTCTCCTTACGTTGTTTACACGTGCGTTTTCCAACTTCAAACTTACACTACAATTAATTAATGTAATCTATGACGATAAATATTTAAAAGGTCATGAATAATAATATAATCAACTTAAACAAAGAGGTAGAAAGATATGTGACGCACCACACTCTGGTCGGTTGTAGGATTAGCAGGGCAACGCGGTTGAATAGGTCTACATCTCGGGGATTCATCATTCCCTGGAAAAGTTAGATTTGTCAGTTCAGATAATGCTTCTTAACGATAAACTCGGATAAAGAAACTTGTCATTAACTATAAGTACAATTAGTCAATTACCATACAGCAATAACAACATGAAGATGAGACAATCAATGAAGAAAACTTCAACAAATTGCACTAATTTAATATAAACAGAAAACAAGTAAAGTGAGTAGAAGGTCTGACAGAGAAAGTTAACTTAAATTGTTTGCCTCTGCAATGAACATTCATCATGGTTCAGAAACTTAAGAAAAAATAAAAAAAAAATGAAATAAATCCTTATAATTCAAAATCCAAATTAGGTATGCCATAAATACACATTATAGAGAAATTACAATAGAAGATATAGGGCTAGGGCTAAGGATGGGGATCCAATTTTGACCTGAAACTTTGAATTTGACATAACAAGGATTACCACAATTTCAAACAAGTGAAAAGGATTATTCAAACAGAATCATAAACTAACAATTTGAGACAAAATTCAGTTCCACTGGTTCAATCTACATGACTACATCTCCATTTTTCTACCTAATTCAATCAGCAGAAACGCAAAAATTGATCAATCGGATTGATCAAAACTGATTCGTTTTGAAACAAATTCATCACAAATCCTATCCTACAGCATTTTCCGATTGAATTACAAAACAAACAGAATTTTACCTCCAAACAGGCACAGAAACTTCAACTTCCTCTTCTTAATTCTCTCCATTTCAACTACTCGTTTCCGTTTCGTCAACCAAAACACAAATTCAACCAGAAAAATTCACAGAAAACTTCGATGAATCGGAGCAATCGGTGAAAAACACGAACACACGAATTTCACGAATCCTTTTGCTCAGAATTACTTCATCTTCAATCCAAATCGCACACAACGCAAAATCTGATCATTATAACAATGAATCAATGATTAAAACCTTGCAACACACAAATACATATATAGAGAGACATATACATATACATAGAGAGAGAAACGTATAGATATAGAGAGAGAAAGTTCTAACATTAATGATCAATATCTGATAAATCGTTCTCAGAACGAACTGTGTGTTTTTGAAGTTTCAAATGAGAAAAAAAAATCACAGGTAAGAGTGAGAGTGGAAGAGGAGAAAAGAAGAGTGGTAATAGTAAAAAAATGGTTTCGCGGGCAAGCGATGGGGTCCATGTCCACGTGTAAGAACTCTCTTACGCCACGTAAGAGTGCACTCTTCAATTTATTTTGATGAATTAATGAATATTAATTAACTGTGTTTAAACTTTTAACTCTGTTGAGTATTTTTCAACTTTTTGGAATTTTAATAAATAGAAGGAAATAACTAAAAGTCTAAAAGGATAATTTATTATTATTATTATTTTTAAATTGTGACATGTATTATATAAAATTAAATTAAAAATATTTTATTGTTTAAATTTGGGTCCGGCTATATCCACACACACATTTTATATCACACAAACTCCATACAATCGTTTTTGGGCAAAATTGTCGTATGGAAATGTCGTTTTGTCTAAAATGGTGGTCCAAAGAAAACTTATTTTATTATATAAATACCCCCGAATTTTATGCGGTCATCGTCGATCTACTTGAGGCGTTTTGCCCCAAACGATCGTATAGAGTGTATGTGGATATCAAATGTGTGTGTGAATATATAACAACCCTTAAATTTTTGTGAGGATCTCAACATAGTAGCCTCTCTATCTGATTAGATAAATATAAAACTGACGTTTATCCGAATGCCGTCGAGCTACTTAACCGGACTCCAACGTGTCATGCACAGTAATTTTATGACGTCAAGACCTATGAATATAGTTTTTAAACGATTTTTTGCTATATAAAAAAGTTTAGCAACGCAACTTGTTACATATTTACCTTCTATTTCTTTATAAACAGAATTTGGTAAACATAATTTACATACTTATTACTCTTATTATTAAATTATGGGTTAATGTTTATATGTTATATTAGTGTTTCTAAATAAAAAATATAGCTACACTTTGAGTGAAATTATACTACTTTATTTTTTATTTTTTATTGTTTATTGTTTGTTTATTATTTTATAACTTATACTAGAATAAATATCACTAATATTCATTTAAACTACATAAACATTTTACAAAGAAAAAAACAGAGGAAAAAATAGTGTCTCACCTACCTTGTAATTACACCTTTTGTCCCTTTAAATTTTTTAATACTTGACACGACATGTAGGTGGTATTTAATTATTTATTAAATACTTTAGTATCTTTAGTTATTATCAACGTGATATTTAGGTAATAAATTAATTCAAATAGTTATATATATGTCGAAAACAAATTAATTACTTTCTTATATACTTTTTAAATATTAAAGTTTACAATATAAATAAGGAAAATTTAACAATACAATAGACCAAAGTCAATTGTATTAAATGTTTTGTATTGATTACGAAGAGTAGTATATATGTCAAAATAAAATAAGATACGCAATGTCACACACACACACGTGTATGTGTACATGTGTGTTTTAAGTTTAAAAATAAGCATTCATAGTAAATACATAATAATACAAAATAGCAATTATTAGCTTTTTATATCATTAAGAGTGTAATATTTATTGGTAAATATACTTTACTTATTAATAATTCAATAAATACCCAAAAGAGATAGAATGGTGGTAAAGTGATATATTTAATAATTTGTTTTTAACGGTAAATTTTGTTCGGTTACTGGCTAATATATTCACCAATTAAGTGGTTGCGATTCAAATACTACAAAATGAAATGTGTGATGATTTTATGAAAATAAAAAAGAGTCTATGAATTCACTGGTAAAATAAATCTATAATTGTTATAATAAAAACACTATAAACCATAGTGTTAACTATTAATCAAGGGAAATTAAAGGTAAGGATCACTGGTATAATTGAATGATTTTGGGGATGAGATTTGGAAGGGGTAAAATAAAATATATATATCTGTAAACTTTTATCAAGTTTTATATTTTTCTAAACGTTATTAAGTATGTAGTTATATTTTTTAAAATTATATCTTAACGTCAAGTATTTATTATCTTTACTTTGGGTATAAAATTGCTATTACTGTATTTAAAAAAAAGGCAAATGAAAATTTTAATAAATTTAAATTATAAACCATCGGCTGATAATATGATTGGCGTAGTATTTTAACTGTCACTTTTTTAAATAAGAGGCAGAGCACTCTCACTCTAAGAAAAAAAAATCAGATAAGTGTTTTAAATGTTTCTAACAACTTGATATTGACGTGGTTTTAATGTGATGACGATACTTAATAGTTATAAACTCTTAAGAAAAAAACCAAGTTACATTTTTTGTGAGATTGTGATTTTCCTTGGTCGGAAAAACAAAAGTTAAAATTGTTACCGGTTAAATTGTTAATTAGTACATATTACTATAGGCTATTACTCTTTAGTTTATATTATTAAATTTAATTTGTGTAAATAAATATCATATTAAATTGGAATGTGAATAACAATGCTTTAGGATTTTTTTACTAATACTTTTTTTTTACTTCAAAGTTTAAATTTTTGCATACCTTTTATTTAAAACAAAAGGGTCAATTTTACTCTCAACCTTTTGAACATGGCTTCGAGGTCACTTCTTACAATTTGTACACTAAACATCCCATCCCTAACAATTATGAAAATCCTAATCTAATAAAAGTATATAAATTTAGTACAAAAAAATGAATCTAGTACCCAAACAAATGAACACAGAAAACAAATGAATACAGTAACAAAAAAACAACATAAAAAAAATGAATCCACTATATTATTTTTATACATGATTTGTGTTTTTACCGTTTTTATGGGATCTCATCCCTATATACATATATATTGAATGAAGTGTATTCATTTTTTTTAAACTAGTGGGTAAACTACACAAACATAAGTAACCACTTATCTTATTATAGTGCTAATTTTTATAAATTTGTCAAGCATTACGTGCATATGTATTGTGCGGTTCTCAATTTTTTTCCAAATGGCGATATCATTTAAAAAACAACTACTAATAAGGAGCGAGAAGTGGTCAAAACAAACAAACAAGAGCATTACAGAAAAATATTA
>JBCNJP010000023.1:94272399-94300399 GCA_039602395.1 Deinandra increscens subsp. villosa | reverse complement strand
TGGCCCTTAGTAGGAAAGTTATATCAGGATGTTCCCAGTCAATCTAGAGGGTTGGAAAAACAATAAGTTTTATTTTGATTAAATTGTGTATGTCCCTTCTAGTGAAAATATGCATGAGGGGACATGGGAAATTACAACGGAGATAACATAGATTTTGCTATATTGTGGGCACTGTCCCATAATTGAAGTTTCTCAAAATAAGGTTTTTGGGTCTATGATTTCAAGGTAAATCTGTGGTTCAGCACTGATCCCACCTTCCACATGCCGATAGTGCTTATGTATAGGGTGTACCGCAGCTAACCCACCACACTACTAGCACGTTGAGGGTGTACCAGTTCCCTTGCCGTTCCTGGCTACTTAACAAATCTGGTTAGATAATATACTTGAAAATAAGGTATCTTATGTTTTTCCCCAATGCTTTCGAGTTGAATGGGAGAGAAAGATTTGAAACCATACAAATATGTGAAAATTTTGAAATTTGCGACAAAAAGGTTTTTCCATGTTTTCGGTCGGTAGGATCTTCGTCTACGGTGAGGATTATCAAGAGTTTAGCGTATGCAACGCGAATGCAATTTGAATTTCTGAAGTGGATTCAAGGGATGAGGGTAACATTCTAATGACCAAAAGTTTCTTTGTAGAAGTATAAATGATATCTAGTAGGGGAATACAGACTCAGGATGAAAGGCGGGGTAGCTAGTGTAGGGTAGTTGCAACCACACGTTCTGAACAGAGTCATCCGGTACAATTGACACGAGTCTGGTGGAAAAATGATTTGGGTTGACAGCTATCAATGTGATTGTGTCGACGGTGGTACCGTACAGAAAATAGAACATCGGTTTACATTGGTCCTCCAGAGTAAGTAAAAGTGAAAACGTGTAGTAAGAGTGGGTTTTCGAAATACCAAGTGCTGACTAATTCAAATACTATCTGGCTTTCAATGAGTGTAAATACGAATCGTAGTTAAGGTTTCGCGAGGTCTACTGCGTAATCGAAAAGCCGCATTGCTTATAAGATGTAAAAATATCGGGTACTTGGGTCGCTTTCAGTGATCCTCGGGTAGCTCGCCGCATATACGATAAATTCAAACGTGTCTTCGTCGAAGCGGAAGTCAATCTACTTCCTTATGCGTGTCTCAAAAGCTCGGGTCAATCATTCGATTAGTCACCACTAGTTATGAAGCAGGGATTACCAATGAAAGTTTTTCTAAAGAAGAATGAATGAGATTGATGGGTACCATTGTATGATGTTGTGGAACTTTCCTAGCATAAAGCTGCCTAGTGTTGGTTGTCACTGTTTGTCGTGCGGGAACTTCCGACAAAGAAGTGCATGGGAATGTCATTGATGAGGTTAACTAGCCGTTATGGCTCAAGGCTTGAGGACCTCTAAGTTACACAAGAATATAAGTGTAGAAGGTTCCTTGGGAGTCAAGTTTCACAGACGAATCGTGTGTTTGAAGATAAAGCAGATCGTACGGGCTCGAGAGTAACCAACATCGCTCCGTTGGGTGAAACTGTATTTGTAGTGAGGTATGAAGTGCTTAAAATCGTGACGAGATTACTAGTCAAGAGGGGAGAGCTTCACAAGGTTTTCCTGCCGAAAGGTTGGTTCCAATGGTTGAGGTGTAATTGTTCATTGAAGAGGTCTGGGTTTCCATCAGATTAGAGTTTATGAAGTTGTTGTACAATTGAGAGAGCTTGAAGGAGGGTTGTAGTCAACGTCATAGGGAAAGAGTTAGGATTGCGGATAAAGTAGAGTCAGTAAAGAGTTTAACCACGGCTCGCTCTCAGCGAGGGAAGATCTTTATCGTCGGATGGTGTGAGTGATGGGATGTCTTATCGGGATTATCATTTGCACAAGCAATTTTAAAGGGGTTCTGGTAGGTTGGGAGCCATATCTAGAAAGGGATAAGGTCGGGTGTGATAAAGAAACGAACATGGATAGATGTCCTCAACCATGTGGTTGAGTCCCATAAGCTTGAAAATGGATGTCATGAGATTTTAAAATAAAAGGGTCGTATACGTTATAACCAATGGTCTGCCGAGCAGGATTCCCCAGGGCTCCCATACACTGCAAATTACATTTACGTGTGCACCCGTAACGGCAATTTACCTTGTATGGTCACGCTGGTTCCTCTCACTTTAGCTACCAGGTTCAACGAGGTAGTATAGGGTTTCCAAAATGTATGTATCAAGAATGTGGTCATTTAAATCGAGGGTAACCGACCGGGATTTCCAAGGAGATAAGTTCTGAGGATAACAGCTCATCTAATTTAGAGTTCACCGTAGGTCCGCTTTGGTAAGTAAGTGGTTCAGTAGGAGTATGGGCAGGGCATGCTACAATGCCCCCAACTTACTTAAAGATAAAAAGTAGCTATTATCTGACTCGATCACGAATCCGTTATATACACATATGTTTATACATATACTGAGAGAATATCATATTATTCTTAGTCATCACATGCCTGATTTCATTATGTTACTAAAGTCACATTCACGTTGAATTATCATACAACAACTATGTGATGTAAAATGCGGGGTCCAAACTGACCAAGGAAAAGAGTGTCAACATTTTTAGGGTAACAGACGCAGTCACAAGCATCCCATGAGAAATCATCTGATTTTATACAATGTTGCCCTATACGAGGCTAAACAGCGTTCCTTACTAACGCACTACGATAAAGGCACTCTCGGTATGTGTTAATGGGTGTCTTACCCGAACAGGGTCTACTACGACTCCTGTTTATGTTATAAGAGAGTATGATCAGTTAAGCTGAGGATATGTTGGATTACTGTCTTAGAGTCTAGATTACCATGATCTAGGCCTGAAAGTAAACCTACCAAGGTTGTTAAGAATAGACAATGCTGTTAAGGGTAAAACAAGCCCGTAAAGATATCAGGATCATAAACAATGTATTTCTGCCCTATTCGGGAAGCTAGTGCATAACTACAAGCACTTACAATTAATCACTCAAGTTTTGTTGATGTAACCAAGTAAAAAGATGGTATACAGGCTTAAGATAGTAAATCCTCTCTAATTGCATCTTAGGCGGGTCTTACCCCAATAGGGTTCCTTGATGGTCCTGTATACACTACATGGAGGGCAATGTGCATTCTAACATGTGGTACAAAGAATTGCTACACCAGTTCTTGTAAATTCTACCAAGTGTCCTCTTGAAGTTCGCTAAGAACTGTTTAAGTCTGCTAAGAAGGATGTAACAAGTTCGCTAAAAAGGAACTTACAAGTACGCTAAGATTACACTTTAGAAAAAAAAAGAAAAAATTTCTGACTCAGAAATTTCTAAGTCTCGGGAAAGAAAAATTCCTACTCAAAATTTCAATTTCCTATACAGTCACAAGACAAGAATTCTAAATGAGGATCATCTTCGGCGCGCGGGGCAATACTTTTGAGAGTGGGCTGTAACCGAATTTTCAAAAACAGTTACAGTTCAGAAATTTTACTTTTAAAATGTTCTGGTTTGCTGTAACCAATGGCTCTGATACCAATCTGTCACACCCCCAATTTCCACTAACGGAGTATAACCGTGTGGGGCGTGATCCAGACCAGGATCCAAGTCTTTAGTTACCACCAAGCCATATATAAAGGGGTAAACTGGTCGTGTATTACATTAAAGAAATCAGAGTTTACATTTCACAAAATCAGCGGAAGCATTAAAAGTTTACAAGGTTGTTGTCTAGTAAAAGTGAATTTCTAAATCATCTGAAATACAATTTCCAATGGGTTTTTACAAAGGGTAAGTATTGCCAACGCCCGTGCCATCCATGATCCTTCGAGTAACCTGAAAAGAATTCAACAATCAAGTGTCAGCCAAGGCTGGTGAGTTCACTAAAACGGTCTACCCGTCACAAGTAGACCTAATGTTTATGAATAAAGACAGGTAAAACACAATCAATATCATAAGACCAGTAAATTCCATATCGTAGGTAGCTAGCCTATAGTTATGTACACCTGAATTGTTCGTAACCGAAGCTGACAATGTTTTGATAGGGAATTCCTATGAACCTTGCCTTCCCGTGTCTTGAAGGATCACGGAGGGTAGGCTAACATTGGTCTCAGTCCGACCGCCAGTCGGGAGGGTGCATCCCGTGCACCGCTGAGCGGGGGTGTCAATCCCCAGTAGTACTACTCAATATTACCTCGCTACTGTATATTAACGGCTCGAATGTAAGGACTTTTTAATAAATAAGTTCAATTCAGTGTCACATATGATATTATGCCGGAAATTTACCCAGTAAGAAAACCTTACCGTTTGGGTCACCATCCTTACCGGATCTAACCACTTGCGCGTTATCGTCCCTGAACGGACACAACAATAATGTAAATGAACTCACCTTGGGTTGCTCGGCTTACTCTTCAATAAATCCGATTATGATTGCTAACGAGGACCTAATAACCACATTAAGGTCTTAGGTGTAAGGTTGTGTTTAAAACTACTAGCACGTTGGAAAACACGACACGACATAACGACACACGACACCGTTGGTTGATCATACACAAGGGTTTATCTACATCAGAAGTTAAAGCATGTATCATCATAGTATAAAGCATACAAGTCATGGCATATCATTCAAGTAAATTGCACAAGTTTGGATTCTGGTCACAATTTCGCCAGCAGTTTCGCTAGGCAGTTTCGCCGGGTGCACGGGCAGCACTTTCGCTAGGCAATACCCGACGACACAGTTTCGCTAGGCTAGTTTCGCTCGAAACTGTTGGCACAGTTTCGCTAGCTTAGTTTCGCCCGAAACTGGTTTGAACTTTCGTTCAGGGAATTTCGCTCGGTAGGTTCGCTCGAGCTGGTCTGGTTGGTTTACCCGGCGACACTACAGTTTCGCTACATAGTGTCGCTGGATGAAGATATACATAGTTTCGCTACTTAATTTCGCCTGATGAAGGCACAGTTTCGCTAGTCGCTAAAAAAACCCGTAAATTTGACTAAAAACCTTTCTAACAGCTTCAGTATCACATGCAAATCGATATCTAGCACACCTAATCGTTTACCAACATCATGTGAGCAATTTTAACACCTAAAACATGGTTTCTAGTCATCAATTTACCAAGAATGCATTTTCACATAAGTAGCCTAATCTAGCATAGATCTTCATACTGGCATGTCAAGATACAGAATTTATATTATGTCTAGCATCCCTAAGCATCATAGCAGTAGCAGAAGTCATTGCATGTGGATTTTAAGCATACATTTTAGCTAAACATACAAGAAATGCATAAAGGGGGGTTTATGTGACTCACGGTTGATCTCTAATGCTCGAATGGATGGAAACTTGGGGCTGGAATCACTGTGGTTCGAGCTGTTTCCTTGCTGGCCGGAGATCTCGAGAGAGGGAGAGTGCAGAAGTGTGTGTGTTTGTGAGGAATGAGCAAAAATGAGAAGGTTGGCTTGGGTTTTCTATATATCAGGTCCTAGTTTCGTTGGCAGTGTCGCTGGCTGTTTCGCTGGCAGTTTCGCTAGCCACGCGAAACTGATCATGCATTAGCTACCGGGCGAAACTGTAATTTCGCTCGATAGTTTCGCTGGCCACCAGAAAGGGCCAATTTTCATTCTAAGTAAGATGAACACGATTTCTCGATAAATCACATAATTGCATAATTAATTAAATAAGCATGTTGCATTACTTCATACCGTGGTAATAAGTAACAAATCATATAACACATATGGACGGGTTCGGTGATCAACCAAAAGTCGTGGACGTATCCGGTCTAGTTAAGTATTAGTTATTATTTGTAATGTGACTAACGGAGATTGCCTAACGGAACAAATGGAATTAACGGAAAAACTTAACGGGGTTAACTTGGGAAGTTGCAGTTGTCACAGTAGCAAACAAAGTTCAACTGACTTTGAAGTTGATCTGGAACTTAATTAATGTGATCTTCATCCGGATGTTTTAAGTTCATCTGGATATCTAATGTTCATCTGGAAATCAATTGAACTGTAGGACCTGATGACCCATACTACTTGCAATAAAATGGCACTCCTCAGTCCATATCTATCATGGTGGTAAGTATTTCAAAATTGCTATATATATTATGATCAATTTCCATAACCTAATTATCAATTATATGTTTTGGTATAGGAAGGAATACAATAAAAAATGGTCCTAATTAAGCTCAAATCTGGACAGTTGAAGATGAAGACCACTTACGCGGTAGTGTTGTTGACTTGTAATTGAATTAGATTGAGAATAATGCTTGTATGCAGTGTAATTTTCTTTAATTTTTTATTTGTATTTCATTTGTATTGACTTGCAATTGAATTTTATTTTATTTGTAATTAAATATATGTGTTAAATTTTATTTGATTTGTAATTAAATTTTATTTGATTTGTAATTAAATATAGGGTTCATTGAGATAAAATGTATGATTTCAACTACCCTTTGGCCACTTTCTTTTTCCAAATATATGTGGCTAAAACACAAATATACGTGACCATATAATACCAAAGGCCACGCTTTTTATATCTTAAAGTGGCCGTTGCCACCATTTGGCCACACGTATTGAGACAAAATGTATGATTTCAACTACCCTTTGGTCACTTTCTTTTTCCAAATATATGTGGCTAAAACACAAATATACGTGACCATATAATACCAAAGGTCACGCTTTTTATATCTTAACGTGGCCGTTGCCACCATTTGGCCACGCGTATTGAGACAAAATGTATGATTTCAACTACCCTTTAGCCACTTTTTTTTTTTCAAATATATGTGGCTAAAACACAAATATACGTGACCATATAATACCAAAGGCCACCCTTATTATATTTTAATGTGGCCGTTGCCACCTTTTGGCCACGCGTATTGGGACAAAATTTTTGATTTCAGCAACCCATTTGGCCACGTTATTTCATATCATATGTGGCTAAAACACAAATATACGTGACCATATAATACCAAAGGCCACGCTATTCATATTTTGACGTGGCGGTTGCCAACCTTTGGCCACGCGTATTTGGACAAAAATTATAATTTCAGCAACCCATTTGGCCACGTTTTTTATTACATATGTGGCTAAAACACAAATATACGTGACCATATAATACCAAAGGCCACGCCATTCATATTTTAACGTGGCCGTTGCCACCCTTTGGCCACTCGTACTGTGACAAAATGTATGATTTCAGCAACCCTTTGGCCACGTATTTTTATAATGTATGTGGCTAAAACACGAATATACGTGACCATAAAATACCAAAGGCCACGTTAACCAAACACATGTGGCCGTTGGAACCCTTTCGCCACGCTTTTCTGAAGAATTGTTTGATTACAACAACAAATATTGGTACCCTTTAGCCACGCTTATAGGTGGCTTCAGCCACTGATATTGTAACGTGGCCGTAGGGTACATATGGTCACGGCACCTATGGTGTCGTTTGGAATGGGAAAAAAAAACGTGACAAAACACCTTTTGTCACGGTTTTTTTCCGTGGCCAAAGGTTAGTTTTGACGTAGTGTAATTAAAAATTGATAAAAAAAGTGTTTGGGGAAATGGGGGTGTGGGGAAACCATAATCTATAAAACAAGATGGTGACCCGCCCGCGCTTCGCGGCGGGCCACCCATTTACCCGTCAGTTTAAGTAAAAAGTGTTTTAATGCGGTCAAAGTATAAGACTATAAAAAAGTATTGACCAAAGTCTAGAACTACTAAAACACGAAAGTAGAAAAATTAAGGAGTATAAAACATAAACGTCTAAAAGTTTCGTGGGGAAATTATAAAACTATAATAAGTATACTAAAAACGAATGTAGAAAATTTTAGGGGTATAAAATGTCAAAGTCTAAAAGTTGTGTGATTGAAGTATAAAACTATAAAAGTCGTGGCCAAAGTCAAAAAGTCTAAGAGTACACTAAAAAGGAAAATAGAAAATTTAAGGGGTATAAAACGTTACAACGTAAAAGTCTAAAAGTTTCGTGGTTAAAGTATAAAAACTATAAAAAAGTTAAGGGGTATAAAACGGAAAAGTCTAAAAGTTTCGAGGCCAAAGTATAAAACTATAAAACAAAGTCGTGGCCAAAGTTGAGAATATACTAAAAAGGAAAATAGAAAAGTTAATGGGCATAAAGCGTAAAAGTCTAAAAGTATTGTGGTCATAATATAAAACTATAAAAAGTATATTAAGAAAAAACAAAAATATAAAAGTTAAGGGACATAAAACGTAAAAGTTCAAAACTTTCATGGTAAAGTATAAAAATATAAAAAAAAATATGATCAAAGTTAAAAACCCTAAACTTTATGACCAAAGTTAAAAACAATAAAGTTTATGTCACCAAAAATAAAATACAAAAACCTTTGTGGGAAAAATATAAAACTTCTAAACTATCGTGACCAAATTAAAAGACTCCCAAACTATTGGGGCAAAATTAAAAATCTACTAAACTTTACTATGTCTTAGTAATCACCAAAATTAAAATACAAAAATCTTTGTGACAAAAATATAAAACTTCAAAACTATCATGACCAAACTAAAAGACTCCTAAACTATTGTGGTCAAATTAAAAACCTACTAAACTTTACTATTTCTTAGTAATCCCTAATGTTATATATATAATGGGGAAAAATGAGAAGGGGTGGGGAATGATGAGGTGACACCAAAAATGGAGTGGGGAAATGGGGGTGTGGGAAGACCATTACTTTTACCCTAATGGGGAATAATAATAAAACGTCAAAATTGTATTAGCATTTGTATTTTTTTCCAAATGTATCATAATTTATGTTTCCGAATATTAAATAAAAATTAACTTTAATTATTTAAGTTAACAATAACTAATTTATAAATTAATTATATATTTATATTAATAAAGTGAATTAATATATTTGATAAAAGATATTGTATAAACATAATGAATTAATATATTAAATAAAAGAAATGTGATGTGAAAATAAAGAGAAGTTCATGGGAAAAGTTACGTTATGGGTAAAAAATGTTTGTAGAAAAAACTAAAAAGAAAAACTGACGTGACATGCTAAATGTGTTGCCCTTTTCAAGGGATGCTCTCAATATTGTGTGTAGTCTTAGTATCTCATATATAGAGTAACAATAGAGAAGGTACCTAAACGATGTATATGTGAGTTTGCTTGGTTTATCTCGTATAGTGGTGTAAAACGAACACTAAAAAATATATAAAAAAAACTAGAATCGGACATAATAAACATTAGGGACCCTTTCTATCGGGCATCAAGTATCTTGGAAGATACATGATTACAGCACAGTAGAGAACAACAACATTAGCATTATAATTGTTAATATTTATTTGATGCAAAAAAAGTTGTCTTTTTCACCGTAAAACTATGTGTAGTGGAAAAGTCACATCCTCGAACCTTTTTCAAGACTCCTATAATATTGCTACTTATAACAAGGAATAAAGCATATGTATGAATATTTCTTCTTGAGAATCTTTCAAATATATACCTAGAGTGGTTCACACTTCACTTTGTTATTTAATTTGTACATTCACTTCCCTTTTACTTTTTCAAAGCATAAATCACAAAATCCCTCACTATTCTCGACTACTTAAAATTCTTTCATCCCATCCTTTTCTTTTAGATTTTATATTCATTTCAATCCATTTTTATTATTAATATCACTACTTTTATTTTGTTCATTTAAACTATAAGTTTTAACTAAAGGTGAGAAAAACAGACTCCTGAAAACAAACTGGTTTCAAAACCATAGTTGTTTGTATAAACCGGTTCCACCTAGAACCGAACCGGTTTACCCCTTAATTACCCTCGTCATGCCACCAAACCGCTTCCTAAAACCGGTTCGAACGTTGGAAAATATTGTCGTTATATATTTTGTTATATATTTGTTATGGTAAAGTGTTGGACACAATCGGTTAATCAAGACGAACGAAACAAACACGAACTCTTACAGAAAAGAAAGAATCAAACAAACTTTGATTCAATTATTTTCTGATACAATAAATAGAGAAACATCTACCCTATTTAAAAGCAAATTTACCTAAGAATCTCATTCCAACTCTAAAACCTTTTATAATTATCCTAATTAATAAATTAAAAGATAAACCATAAACTAAATAATAAACTTACTAATTTTCCCTTACTTTTACCCTTTTACAAGATTAGTCATTTATAAAGTTCATGCACAAACCATTATCTATCGTAAAAACCATTATTTATCATACAAACTTATAAAAACCAAAGAAAAACTATATCAAATGAAGGTTTTTTTGGGGTAATTTGATATTTTTTTAATTTACCTTCACGTATATCCACCCATATCCACTAACTTTATAAAAAAAGTTTTTTAAAATTTTTTTTTGTCTGTCCGACTATGTTGCATATATGCAACATATGAAACATATTATGTTGCATATATGTAACGTGTATTTTTATATGTTGCATATATGCAACATAATCCGACAGACAAAAAAAATGATTTTTGTTTAGTTTTTTTTAGTTCGTTAGGTGACCATTATGTGTATAAACGTGAAGAAAAAAAGAAGCACAAAATTACGTAAATAGCATTCAATTAAAATTTAATGATTTTTAGATTAGTTTTTAAATTTGTACAATAAAAATGGTTGTTATTTGAACCTTACCCATATTTATTATTTGACAATTGGGGTTAACTCTAGACGTTATAAATATTTGTTTTACCATATTACCCTTATATGTTAGGATAAATATTTGTGTACGTTGATTGAATCATAAAAATAGTACACTCTTAAATTTATATATAAAGAAAACCACTCATATTCTCTCATACACTCAAACAGTTTTTTTTTTTTTTTTTTGAACAACAAAAAAAACTTTATTCATCGCCGAAACACCGGGAAAACCCGGGACAGCAAGAAGCTAACTCGGACCCCCGGAACCCCTACACTTTACACATAATGGTCCAATCAATCTTTTTCCTACATCTATTGTTGCACCACAACTCACACCAAGTTTTAATATTACAAACAATTTTACTACAAGACGGCCTCTTTTGATGATAGATCGCCTCGTTCCGTTCCTTCCAAAAGCTCCAACATGTGATGAAAATAACGGCTTGAACCAACTCCTTCCTTTTGTCATCGATATTGGCATCCTCGTGACGGTTGACAATCCCCTCCAAAGACCAATTCGACCACATGAGAATTTTCAGCCACGACGTAACCCAAAACCAAACCGCGGTGGCCACAAAACAATTAATCATCAAGTGATCAATTGTCTCCTCCTCCCCGGCACATAACCCGCACCAGTCCGACCCGACCCGAACCCCTCTCCGTTTGAGCACACCCTTAGTTGGAATTCGACCTTGAACCGCCCGCCACATGAAAAACTCAAATCTTCCGTTTACCACATGAATAGCCCGAATAACCTTAGCCCAAAGCACGTTCTCTTCCGACCTAAAACAGTTGCATCAACAATCTTTAGTTCATGTCGGTGCTTCTTCAAACGAGAACATGATGGTAATGGGGAATAATAATAAAACGTCAAAAATTGTATTAGAACTTGTATTTTTTTTACAAATATATTATGATTTGTGTTTCCGAATATTAAATAAAAAATGAACTTTAATTATTTAAGTTAAAAATAATTAACTTATAAATTAATTATATTACTATATAAATAAAATGAATTAATATATTAGATAAAATATATTATATAAACATAATGAATTAATATATTAGATAAAAGAAATGATGATGCCAAAATAAAAAGAAGTTTGTAGAAAGGGCTACGTTTGGGTCAAAAACAGTTTGTAGGAAAAACTAAAGAAAAACTAACGCGACATGTTGAATGTGCTACCATTTCCAAGGAATGCTCTCAACTTTGCGTGTAGTCTTATTATGTTAGTATTTCAAATACAGGGTAATAAGAGAGAAGGTACCTAAACGATGTATATGTGAGTTTGCTTGGTTTATCTTGTATAGCGGTGCAAACCGAAGATTAAAGAGTAGACAAAAACCAGAACCGGACATAATAAACATTAGGGAAAACAACATTAGCATAGTAGAGAAAAACAACATTAGCATAATAATTGCTAACATTTCCTCAATGCATAAAAAAACCGTCTTTTTCACCATAAGGCTATGTGTATTGGTAAAACTCCATCCTTAGACGTGGCGCTCCAATCAGCAAGGGGTTCCATGTGCAAAAGTGATATACTGGATGGAGCCCCATAAAGCCCCCTAATTATTACTCATTTATATTATCTATTTTTTTTAAACAAAAATTCCTTCAAATGAATCTAACCAATAAAAAAAGAAAATAAAAGGTAGCCTATGAGAAAAGGGAGGGGATGCGCCATCAAAATAACACCAAAGAGGACATAGCTGGAGTCTCCGGACTCTAATGGAAAAATGACGCGAACTACGTTTAGCCTAAAAGAACTACTAAATGCAACTATTCATGCATACATATATGTTATCTGATAGCAATTTTCTAATCCTCTTAATACTCTTTTATTTAAAAGAAAACTAAATACATACCTTGATAACTTTTAAAATAATTTAAATAGCAATACTTCAATGAATAAAACTAAGGTTGTGTTTGATCCATCCTCCTGACCGAGTTAGGAGGTTTTGAATAACTGACTGCGTAAGGGGAAAAATAAACATGGATAAAAAGCTCTGTCCGAGTAAAGAGGTGTTTTATACGAAATCAAACACGCTGACCGAGTAAGTGTTAAGTGGGTAAGTAACAAATCAAACACCCCTAAAATAGTTGAATAACATTCACGTTACTTCTACTTTTGGGCTCATCAAAATGAAAGAATGTATCCTTTTGGGCTCATCAAAATGGCAATGTTACTGTTTTGGGAGTGATTTTTCATTAATAGATATTGTTCTTTTTTTGGTAATATAAGATATTAATTTATTTATTAAGAATAATAAGTTTATACCCTCAACCCCTTGAAACATGACAATTTTTCCATTTTCTGGTGTTATATATATATATATATATATTTTTTAGTAATTATGAGACGCCAACACTACTTTATTAACCAAATAACACGCACTTTACGCTAGACAAGTGGTTTTAAGAGGGGTAAAGGTCGAAAACCAATGGAAGCTGGACTAGAACATGAAACCTATGCTAGAGTAACTCGAGCGCTTAGCACGACGCCATCCCTTTGAAGGTTGTGTTATAATAGGGTTTTATTACACCAAAATTTGACAAACTTTCACGTTTTTATCCTCATATGATATGAACTAAACTTTGTACCATTTAAACGCATCGTATAATAATAATATTATTAATGTTATATATAATTATTTATGTTCAAAGCTAATAATACTAGTTTTTGCAACTTGATGAAAAAACTCATTTTCACTCATGTTTCTTCCTTTTTCCAATAATAATATCATTAGGGTTCTATGATATGTTAGAGGGCCAAGTTGCTCATGATAAGAAGTTGCTATGTGTAGCTTTAATTATATGCAAGTGAAAATCATAAAATTTGTTAACAGTTTATCATATGATTACATTATGATGTTGAGTAACCGAAGATTGGGACAACACATAACAAGCGAAGTTTTCATGTCTATTATTTCATCAATAATAATAAACATCAAAATAAATATGATAGTTGATTCATGCATGCTATATTGAGTTATTGAGTGGTGGATGTAAGTCAGTAGTAGTTGTATAATGCTCTCTGATTTTTTTCATAGCATCTAAGAGGAAACCTAACCCATTAGGGTATTCACTCTCTGATTTCGATCACATAAAACTCATAAGGAGAAGGACTAATTATGTCAATTATTTTTTTTAGTTAAATGGTTGATACCACACACAGTGGGTTTTTTTCCAACATATGAAACTTTTCTCACCAAATAAAAGAAATAATATGTCAGTATTCAAATCACTTGGATAAGGAAACAATTACAAGATTGAGCACACACTTCAAATTCAAAAAAAAAAAATTACATAATTTTACACATAAATTAAAGGAGGAATATAAGTTTGGAGAGAACTTTATGACTTCTTCAGGCGCTTACAACACTGGTAATCAATTGCAAACTTACACTCCAAACACTTAAATATCATCTCGTACCGTAATGGCTCCAAACACATACTGCATTTACCATCACTCTCAATCCCTTGAGTAAATGAGAGATGATGTGAGTGACCATTAGTCTTATGAATGCTCCCAAACTTTACATTTAAAAACTTATAAAATATCCGGTTATAATATCCTTCAGAATGGGTCTCTGTTTCACACTGAAGTATTAAAGGAGCACAAGCAGAATGAACCGATTGAGCGCACTCATCACAATGATAAAATGGCTCATGAGGATTCAATATGTCATTCGCAAATCTCACAGAAGTATTCACTCTTATGGTTTTCAATTGGGAGGTGACTCAAGTGCATGGAATGTTTGTCCAAAACATTCCTAATTGTCTCAGGCAAGAACAAAGCACACTCTCCATGTATATATACATCACACATGTTGCAACTGTAATAACTTTTTGGTGAATGCATAAAGAATGGCATATTAAAATGATTACGACAAATAAGACAAGATTTATGGAAGTTTCCAAAAACTCTTGAAAGAAGATGATTTGGGTGAAATTTATGTGTGATTTTTTCAAGCATAAACCCGCAATTAACATCAATGTAGCATTGACACGTGGTGCAACCATAAGCAAATCCATTGCAAGGTAACTTGCAAAGCGCACATGTGAATATGTTAAAAAACACACCGGGGACATTTGACATTAGAATGAGGGAATGTTCTGGATGACCTGGGTGATTGTCTATTTGCTTTGGTAGCCGAGTACACCACTGATGAAGAGCAAAGTTGCAACTCTCAGCCCCACATTTGTAGAACGGGGCCTCCGTGATTGGTCGCACGCATCCGTTGCATAATAGTTGTATCTTTTTTATTGGGTTATGAAACATGATCGATGAAGTGATCATTGAGGAGGTTGACCCAATGTGTTCTGTATCAACTAAAATTAACTCATGTTGATGATTGATATGTTGTAGGCTTACCTCATCATTTATAGTTGGTTCAATTTCCTTGAAAAATAAATGTTTGAGGATACTGTAAGTTGGATCAGGAAATGGCAAACACAGAAGATCGGGATAGTCCGCGTCTTTGAAATTTTTAACCGTTTGACCCCTTGCTGAAACATTGAAAATCAATGGACATTGTTAGACTGAAAAGGAATGGAAGAAATCATATATAGAAAGATTTTCTAATTACCACTAGACAACATAGACATGAAATGCTCATTTCTTGATGTTGCACAATCCAGATGAGCATAATATATACATTTCTCACATTTATAAATCCAAAGATTCGTCATGATTGTAAAAGCCACCATCACATACTCTGCATCTAGGGAGAATATTTAGCTATTTGTTCTTCTATTGGGAAGGAATAAGAAAGGGTGAGCGGATGCGTATGATGGAAATCTTCATTCGTAGTACGTTGAATTAACAAAATTTTTGGTAGGAAAGCACAATCAGTGTGTATGGCGAAGTTGGAACATGTGGTACATTGAAAGAAGACCCCTTTATGTTCTTTCCCACAAGCGTTACACTTACATAAAATGTGATTAGAGATGAGACACACCATTGGGTGTGGGTGGCTAGGGTGATGGATCATCCTTATCTTCCCTTCCATGCCACAAATTACATCAATGAACCAAGAAGGCTCAACCCAAATGGCACATTTGCTATCTAAACACACGATAACCTACTTCATCTGCCCCATGTTCTCTTTTACAACATTTGCATTTCCAACGATTATATGGAATTTCACGAAGCGTAAGAGGATGTGGATGTAACACGTGATCATGCAATGTCGTTGGGAGCTCTGCACAGAAGTCATGAAGAAAGAAGTCACACGAATCATCATCTAAACTACATTTATAGTAGTACCTGTAGTACTCGTTGATTTCTTGGCCGCACCGATTGCATTGACATACAAACTCATCTTTTGGGACCAAATCCTCCTCCTCCTCCTCCTCGACATAATCATCAGATTCTTCATTGTTGATCACCTGCAAATCAACAAGCTTTAATGGATGCTCGTGTTCAAGTACCTTCATCATCATATATAGTTATTTAAATTTCTCTCTTTAATTAGTTATGATATAATTCATTTTTAGACTCCTATAATATTGCTACTTATAAAAAGGAATAAAGCAGGTATACGTAAGACATACTTCTTCTTAAGAATCTTTAAAATAGATACTTAGGGTGGATCACACTTCACTTTGTTATTTAATTTGTACATTCACTTCCCTTTTACTTTTTCAAAACATAAATCACAAAATCCCCCACTATTCTTTTCCATTTCTTCATCTCGACTACTTAAAATTCTTTCATACCATCCTTTTTCTTTTAAATTTTATATTCATTTCAATCCATTTTTTATTGTTAATATTACTACTTTTGTTTATTTAAAATATAAGTTTTAACTAAAGGTGAGAAAAACCGATTCCTGAAACCAACCGGTTTCAAAACCGCCGCGTGTGCAAACCAGTTTGAGTAAAAACCGGTTCCACCTAGAACTGAACTGCCGGTTTACTACCCATTACCGTCATCATGCCACCAAACCGCTTCCTGAAACCGGTTTCAAACGTTGGAAAATAAATTGTCGTTATATATTTGTTATTTGACAATGGTGAGGTTCAAGGGGGAGCTTATAATGTGCCAGCAGTGACCCCGGTCACTACTAATTTTTCGTCCAGAAGTATCGAGTATATGTGTAGTTTGACAAAAAAATTATATGTATTAACTCGGTCGCTACTAAACATGTTAACCAAATGCTTTCTGGCAACAAGCGCGTTCTTTATTCTAAAGGTCTCAGGTTTGACTCCTATTCTTTCCGTTTTTTTATAGCTTTTGTTTTTGTTTATCTTTTTTTTCTTTCTTTCCAGAGAAACCCCAAATGAGTACCTAAATAATACCCCTTTAACCCTGAGCCCTCCAGCCGCCCCAAATTCCCAATTCACGATTTCACGTCCGACGGTCTGGGTTCTGACTCTCAAGAACAGCTCGCTAATCCTCAAGCAACCGTATATCGCCGTTGGGATTCTATTCATCAAGTCCGTCGTTGGAGTTCTGTTCATCAAGTCCGTCGTTGGAGTTCTGTTCATCAAGTCACCGATCCTAATTTTCTCTCCTCTATGGTGCTAGGTGAGTTTCTATTGATTTAAATCTTACCTTATTTTCACTTGTACCTGACCGAGCATTGTTTACTAAGCTTTTGTTTCTTATCAGCGCTCATTTTTTGTATTAGGGATTTACTGACCATTGCTTTTTATCAAATTTATATTTTTTCTTATTCATGACCAATTCCTTTCGTTCTTTGTAAGTATGTATTAGACTTTTAGTCTTTGTAATGTAAGTGTGTTAATATAATAGATTTTATGATTTCAATGGTAGTTAATCAACAAAGTAGAACCAATTATCAACTTGTATAAAATAATATGCATTGGTAGTTAATGATAAAGAATGAGATTGAGGACCAACATAAAGAATGTTACTCTCAAGCTTAATACATTTATACACAAGTCTTTAATACATTATGATTTGAGTAGCATTTAACCAATGGTCCAATGATATGATTTAAGCAGTATTTAACCAGTGCTATGATTTGAGTAGTAGTTAACCAATAAAGAAAATAAGTTATTTATAGTTTGAACCAATCTGAACATATACCTCGAAACATAGAGATATAATTTTTTTAGGGGGTCACTTGACTTTCGGTCACCACTAGAAAAATTTTCAAGCTCCGTCACTAGTGAGGTTCATTGTAAACACTTTCGCATGTGAAATGACTCTTTTTCACATGTGAAATTTTCTGAATAATGAGAAAAAAAAAAAAATTAATCACAACCATTAGATTAAAAGATCTAATGATAAAAAAATGATGTCTACATGTCTATACTACTTATAGGAGTGTCTACAATAAATTTTCTAGTATTAACAATTGGGGTTACACTAGCCGTTATTTATGTTTGTTTTACCATATTGCCCTTATATGTTGGGATAAATATTTGTTGGATATGTTGATTGAATCATAACAATAGTACACTCTTAAATCTAATAAAACAAACACTCATATTCTCTCATACACTCTCTAAAAGCTACATCAACGATCTTTCGTTCATGTCGGTGTTGAGAACACGATGGTTAAAACGTCAATAATTGTATTAGGACTTGTATTTTTTTTTCCAAATGTATCATAATTTATGTTTCCTAATATTAAATTTCAAAAAATGAACTTTAATTATTTAAGTTAAAAAATAATTAATTTATAAGTTAGATAAAAGAATATATTATATAAATAAAATGAATTAATATATTAGATAAAATATATTATATAAACATAATGAATTAATATATTAGATAAAAGAAATGATGATGTGGAAATAAAAAGATGTTTGCGGAAAGAGCTACGTTAGGGTAAAAAGCTGTTTGTGGAAAAAAAACTGACGTATCATGCTGATTGTGTAGCCATTGGGAAGGCTGCTCTTGGCTTTGCATGTAGTCTTATTATGTTAGTATTTCATATATAGGGTAATAAGAGTGAAAATACCTAAACGATGTATATGTGAGTTTGCTTGGTTTATCTCGTATAAAGGTGTAAACCGAAGGCTAAAGAATAGACAAAAACAAGAACCGGACATGATAAACATTAGGGACCCTATCGATCGGGCATCAGGTTTCTTGGAAGATACTTGATTACATCATAGTAGAGAAAAACAACATTAGCATCATAATTGCGAACATTTCTCCAATGAAAAAAAGAAAGAAAAAAAACAGTCTTTTTCATCATAAGGCTATGTGCATTGGTAAGTCCAGTGACAAAGCTTTGGCCAAAAGACGGTTGGGGTCGAAAGTCACAAGGCCAAAAAGGATGAGGCCGGACTAAGTATATAAAAAAAAAGTTCGGGCTGACTAGGTATAAATTTACACTACGAAATGAAAGACGGATGGAACACAGGCCCAGTCTAGCCCATCAAAATAACGTCAGAGAGGGCACTTGAACCCATAGAGTCCAGGGATGGTGTGCACGAACACTATAATAGGAAAATAACGCCCACTACATTTAACCTAAAAGAATGCATGCATACGTATATGTTATCTGATAGCAACTTTCTAATCCTCTTAATATTCTTTTATTTAAAAGAAAACTAAATACATACCGCAACTTTTAAAATAGTTTAAATAGCAACACTTTAATGAATAATACTAATGTTGTGTTTGATCCATCCACCTGACCGAGTTAGGAGGTTTTGAATAGCTAACTGGGTAAGGGGGAAAAAACATGGCTAAGTAGCTCTGACTGAGTAAGAAGGTGTTTTAGGTGAAACCAAACACGTTAATCGTTAATCGGGTAAAACTTTTGACCATGTAAGTATTAAGGGGGTAAGTGTCACATCAAACTGCCGCTAAAATAGTTGAATAACATTCACATTACTTCTACTTTAGAAAAAAAACAAGAAAACATTAGCATACATAATTGGTACTACACTTTAAAAACACTAGATTTAGGGAAAATACATTTTTTTCCCGATACCAACATTCAAACAATCAAAATATAACAAGCAGCAGATAATTATGTGATGTAAAGGTAGAACCATAATTAAAAGCTTCGGTATTTAGGGAAAATACATATTTTTTTTATTTAACTTTTGAATTTTCCAATTACAAAGGGTACCCGTATCGTCTAATATCTCCTGTGAAGAAAGGGTGCCTTAAAGCGTCCCTTGCTTTGAGCCGTTCCGATGGGTCAAACCGCAAGAGCCCCTGCAAAAGGTCAATCAGAGCCCCAGCAGAGTGGTCCACATGCTGCATTACCAAGTTCTGCGTTCAGGAAAAAACAGTTATGAACATGAAAGAATGTATCCTTTTGAGTTCATCAAAATGGGAATGTTACTGTTCTAGGAGTGGTTTTACATTAATTTATATTTTTCTTTTTTTTGCTAATATAAAATATTAATTCATTTATTGAGAATAATAAGTTTATACCCTTAACCTCTTGAAACTTGACAATTTTCCCATTTTTTGGTGTTCTATATTTTTCTTAGTAACCATGAGACACTAAGACCCCAACACTACTCTACTAACCAGATAATACGCACTTTACGCCACCCCACCCCTTTGAAGATTGTGTTATATTAGGGTTTTATATCACCAAAATTTAACAAACTTTCACGTTTTTATCCTTGTATGATATGAACTAAACTTTGTACCATTTAATTTAGCAAAGATGACTAAGCAAAAGATCATTACAGTGGATACAATAAACCCTTTGACTTTGTTTGAAATATACGTTTCAAAAATCTAAAGAAAACAGAAAGCTAATTCTCAAGTCTCAGGTTATCTTATATATGGTTTCATAAATATAAAATATTTTCTCTACATATATGCTTTTAGGGTGTAGACTTAAACTTCTTTACATTTTATTTGTTTTAACCTTTTAATATGATAACTAGTCTTCATGTGGAAAATAAATCAAACATAGAACACACTTATTTACCTGAAGACGTGGAAGTTTCCACACCGCCCTCATACTTTCTCTTGATGCTGCACCTTCAGGCCAATCTAATCGTGCGCCCCTTCGAAAATATTTTTCAGAGCGACGGCTGAAAAAAATTGGGTTTAGGTAATAGCTCTTTCTGTATTACAAGTGGCAAGATTGGAGGGTTAACAGGAGTGAAAATGGGTCATGCTTCAGTACTAATCAAAACTGGCCGGGCATTAAAAATGGACTTTGGTGAGTTTGAACCCGATTGACCTCTTACCCTTTTAGCTATTTTTTTTTATATATGACTATTTAACATAAACTTGACCCAAAGACCCATTTAAGATAAACTCAACCCAAAGACCCATCTATAAGTAAATGGGTCAAAGTTGCCACCTTTAAAACTTAAAGTAATAATTACATAATATCTTACTCAGCTCTCATGATCATATGTTGAGGAAGTGGCCCTAAGACTCTCTCCATCATGGCAAGATGTTCCAAGTTCTCATGAGTTTGAAACAAAGCCTCGCCCTATTTGCAAAGAAACCAAAAAAAAAAAAAAAAAAAAAAATCAGAAAAGCTTATCATTTATGGCACCCACATATTTACTTTTCAAATTCCCTGTAAAGAACATTTGTTTGAGGAAAATCTTAAAAAAGGATTTGCTGAATCCAAATACAAGTCTTGAAACATTTTTACATGATTAAATCTTTGAACTTTTAAAACTTAGCAATGAAGTCCCTGGACTTTAGTTTAACAAAAGAGGTCCCTTTTTGCATGATTAAAACCAGCTTCATATACTTAAACAAAAGGTATCCTTTCTTGAATGATTAAGTCCCTAAAATTTATAAAAAGGATATTTACTTTAATTTTTATATCTTTAGAATGGCTCACTCATGCACCCTTTAAACCCACTCCTAAAATCAACACCAATGTCATCCATGGGACTAGAACCTATAACACTTTGGGATACAAACTCTTTGGCCTGTAATTTATATGAGTCCAGGGATTAAATCAAGTAAATAGAAAGTCCAGATAATATGTTTGTGTGTGTGTTTGAATTCAACAAATCCAAAGTACTTTTTTTCACAATTGCCCTTTGTTTAATACCGGCTTTTTGTGTACCAAGGCTAATAAGAAGTAATATATTTTCCCATTTATACATTTGCAAATTAATCTAAAGAAAATAGAACACTTACAGAGCAAAGTTCAACAAGTATGCAACCCACACTCCACAAATCACATGGATAATTCCATCCAAGGCCTACATGCAACAAAACATGCAACTTGAATGACAAAAAAAATGATAGTACTTGCGAGGTGACATTAAAACAGAATAGACCAAACTTACCCAATATAACCTCCGGGGCCCGGTAATGGCGTGTTGATACAACATAGCTGTGATCTTGGTGTTCATATGTAGTACTCCCAAAATCAATTAGCTTAATAGCACTTGTTTTTGGCAAATTCGTGAAGCAAGAACCTTCTTTTCCGGGTCTTGGGAGATACTTGATTACACCACGGTAGAGGAAAACAACATTAGCATCATAATTGCTAACATTTCCTCAATGCTCAAAAAATTGTCTTTTTCACCATACAGAGAACTACTAAATTTCATAAAATATGCAATTATGCATGCATACAATCCATACATATGCTATCTGATAGCAATAACATGTACGTGTAACCATGCATAGGAATGTACACGATAAAGGAATAGTGAAAAA
Organism: Deinandra increscens subsp. villosa; assembly: GCA_039602395.1. Classification (NCBI taxonomy): domain Eukaryota; kingdom Viridiplantae; phylum Streptophyta; class Magnoliopsida; order Asterales; family Asteraceae; genus Deinandra; species Deinandra increscens. The sequence goes on along the minus strand of JBCNJP010000023.1, from coordinate 94,278,198 downwards.
ATAGCATGTCAACGTACGGGGTGTAAAAAGAGCATATTCTTGGAATATGCTTACACCGTTTCAAACTTCAATGCATGCATCAAAATTTAGATCATTTTTTACACGATAATTTAGACACATTAATTTTGTTCTACTGAATAATTATAGTTAATAAAAATTAAGTATAACCAATTTTATTTGAATCTTATTTGGATAATATAAAAATTAAAAACCATAATTAACATTGTAACAACGGTATTTTTTTAATATATTTTATAAATTAGTTTCTAACTCTTTTGTTAAATATTCAATAAATGACTTACTACACAAAAAGAAAAAAAAATTACACCACCTTGGTGTTTTAATTAAAGATGGACAAGTTTACACCATTTAGGTGTTTTGGTGCACACAAACTCACAAAGGAGATGGTTTAAATAATTAGCAGGTAAAACTTATATCATAGAGTTACAAAATGATAAATAACTCAATATTTTGTACATTAGCACAAGCAATACATACCTTATAATCTGGCACCTTGATATACTCTGATGAAACCAAAAGAATATTTTCTGGCTTTAAATCGGTATGTATAAGGCGTAGATCGTGCATAACTGCAAGAAAAATGGGCAGGCAAAATTAGAGAACCCGAACTACAAATGACAATGACATTAGTAATACACAAAAAAAAAATGGAAAAATAATACTAATAAAGGTAATATGACTAATACGTATAGTTCATCAAAAAGACACATTTTGCATGTATAAATATAAAAAGAAATAACAGCAAACAAAAAATGGTACTAGTTTTTGCACACACATGCTACAGATTCCAAAAGTTGTCTGCCAAACTCGCGAACAAGATCAATTGGAAATGAACGGTAGTTGTTTTTGCGAAGAAAATCATATAAACTTGGACCAAGCTTCTCAAAAACCTGTTAAGAAGTCTGGTTTAACTCACAGGAGACCAAGTGTGACGATGACATGTCACATGGCGTCATTGTTAATTAATAAAATCTCAAACGAACACCAATAATACTTACAATACATATATGATTACGATAGTCAAACCAATTCCGTATTTGCACACAACTGCAAAAATAAAACCGCTTACACCACAATCATTCGAATTTCTACAACCAACAATTTAAAAAGACAAAACTAAATTAAACACCTACCGTGAGCCACCAACGTCATGTTTGGCAAGCTTTTGTAAAACATTAATTTCAATCATAGCAGCTTCACGATACTTTTTTATTGACCGGACGATTTTAATTGCTACGGGCTCTTTCGTATCATTGTCCAAACACTCCAAAACTTGCCCGAATGTACCTACAGTTATTTCATAAACAAAATACCCATGAAAAAGTTAGTAACAAACAAAAAAAGGAAAAGAGAACAGAAAAAAAGATAGCTAACCTTCACCCATTTTGCTCAATATCCTATCTGCAATTAAGAAACAAAGCATCATAAACAACATGCTATGGTCCATAAACTAAATCACAGAACAAAAAACCATAAACCTACATAAATTATCAGTTACATAGAAGATTTATAAAGACTGAATATAGAACATGAAAAAACACAAGGATTATCTCTGAAGACACCATGCAGACATTCACTAAATATGTGGTTTGGGTCCCTTAACCATTTTCATGATTGACCAAGTCCTCAAAGTTTTTTTGTTAATAGATATATAAAACTATTTAGGGATCAGCAGTGTTCTTACATCGAGGTGTTATATTTTCTCCTACTGCAAACGTATAGTGACCTTCTTTATCATCTGGTCTCCATGGAGGGGAACCATTATGAGGTATCCCTTTGTAATATATTGAAGAGTATGAAAAAATAGGGACTGCACCAGTTACAAATTCCTGCCTGCAGTATAAAGCTGGGAGTACCTGAATGACAAGCAAGCATTAAAAAGTCAAAATTAACATCTAAGCATTATAATTATGTACGGGCTAACTGATGCTTGACAGTAGGTCAACACTGTTGATTCGATTACGCCCCGGGCTGCTTTAATTGTTCGAAAACTTTTCATGTATCAATGTGTTTATTCTTCATCCAGTCTTATATATGCCATGCAGATCCAATTAACAAATTACATATTTACATACAAGTCAAATTGTCAAATTGTCAAAATGTTCAAATTCGGTTTTAGATTCAAACAGATCCATATCACCTATCTAAACCGATCAATTTCCTAAACTCAATAGCAAGTCCTCATTAGATGTTATATAAATTAAATCGGACAAATTTTAATCCATTTCGTAAGATTAAACATTCATAACACGATACTCAGCTAAATTATCGAACATTCTACAAACAAAAAGCATAAATTCCATAAATTAAGAACACAAATCTTCTCAAAGTATCAAAATTCACGGTTTCCAGTGCGATAAAAGCGATTCCTAAATCAGGTCCTCCGATAAACGAAAATCATAAATCAAGCCATAAGAAATAACAAATCGAAACCTTTAAAGCTTAAACATTTAGACAAATTTCTTATATATATTTATAAATATAAATTAAATCAGACAAATTTTGATCTATTTCGTAAGATTAAACATTCATAACATGATACTCTGCTAAATTATCAAATACTCTACACACAGAAAACATAAATTTCATAAATTAAGAACACACATCTTCTCAAATATCAAAATTCACGGTTTCCAGCGCAGTAAACGCGATTCCTAAATCAGGTCCTCCGATAAACGAAAATCATCAACCAATACATAAGAAGTTACGAATCGAAACCTTTGGAGGAGGAGGATGAACAGGATCAGGCATGTCCCAGGCCAATCGAGGCCGTTTCCTCGGTCGTTTATCCATGTTTTTGTGAGGAAGTTCCATGATCCGCTGCGTCTCCATCACGTAACGCGAGCTAGGAAATTGAGATCTGGAATCATGCGTAAACTGGAGGAAATTGTACCGATTTTGTCAGTGAAAAATCGTCGGAATTGCAGGAACCCTAGATTTAGTTGTGAGAGGAGAGAAAGGAATGTAACGGAGGAGATGAGGCAGAAAGTAACCATGGTTAGGTTAAGTTGTTAACTCCATGGTTAGGGGAGTTGGCAGTTTGATGACTCTTTTTAGTTGGGCACGTGACGTTTGTATCGAGACTTCTTTTCATTTCTTGGAGTATATGCTATTCTATATTCTATGTTTCTCATTTTATTTTTATTTTTTAATAAAAAGATAACTTATACATAGAGGTCTAAATTTCAAACCGGTTTTAACGATCCGAACGGGTTTTAAATTGAAACCGGAACCGAGTCAAAATTGGTTTTGATCAAACCGGTTCTCAAACCGATTAAACCCAACCAGTTCTAACCGGTTTTACCCTCTGAGCGTACGAACCGGTTTGAAACCAGTTCCTACGCTTAATAATACTAGCCGGTAATCAGTGGCGGACCTACTAAGGTCCCAGGGGTAGCGCCCGCTACCCCTGAACTTTTACCCCGACGTGCAATTTTTTTTTTTTATAGGTTTTCGGTTTTTCGCGACCCCTGAAACGAATTTTTCGCGACCCCTGGAAGAAATTTTATGGCTTTTACTTAAAAATATGATCAAAAGCCCCTTAAAAATATGATAAAAAGCCCGTTAACTACCTAAATTTTTTTTCCCGGGGGCGCTGCCCCCGAACCCCCGTTAGTCCCCGCTACCCCTGATATTATTTCCTGGATCCGCCACTGCCGGTAATATAGTTGTTTTATAGCCATTTGAGGCTTGACCATGATCTTTGTTATATATACTGCTATGGTGTGTTACAAACATTACCTCACTTTTATAACTCTAAAAAGCAATCAAACATACTGATTTTTTCACTCCAGATGGGAAGTTTTAGTGCTCAAAGTTATGTCAACGTTGATGTTAGTGGTAGTGACGACGAAACATACACCGTTGTGAAGATCATAGCAACGAATTGAAAAACGGTCTCCAAAAGCTCGGTGTAGGTATTGTGGATTATGTCTCAAGGGAGATTCCAACTCGGTTCTATGAAAACATTTGAACTTATATTGCAAAACGAAGAAGAGTAACATTTTAAGTTTGAAAAACTTGTGATTATAATGTTTTAGTTTGAATTCAACAAAAAAAAGTTTGTTTTTTAAGTTTATATAATGTTTAAAAAAAACTAATGGGCCAAAACGGTTTTAGTCAGGAATTCGGTTTCGGTTCCAAACCGAACCGGTTTGGTCGTTTTTGAGTTTTCCCCTTCATAACCAATTCTCAAACTGAACCGGTTTTTACCCAAACTGGTCAACGTTCAAACCGGTTTTCAAACCGAACCGGCTTCCATTTATAAATATGTTTTTTCACCTCTACTTATACAAACACTAGTACACTGTACACTTATGACTTACCCAGTAGATGGTTGGGCGACTTCAGCTTAGTCCAACAATGTTGGGCCTGGGCCTGGCCCATATGGAATTTGGAATAATGGAAGACAAGGAAAAATATACGGCAAAAAATGAAAAAATTCCTTATTGCTATGCTTGATAGATATTTACCGATCGTATCCACAATTGAACAAACTGGCGGGCTAGACTCACTATCATTCGAAGAAGCAGTCGGTCGGCTAAAGTCGTATGACGAAATAAAAAAAACTCATGTCCCGAGAACGATGACACACAAAGTAAGCTAGTATTTTTGCCAAGCAAAGAAACCGGAAAACCCGGGGCCAAAATAGTGAGAACCATAGTCGAGGAAGAAGTCATAACAACAATCAAAATGCACGTTATCAAGAAAGTCAAAATCGGGGGATTCGGGGTAGGTTCGGTGATGGATTCATGGTTGAGATGCAAAGATGGCCACACAAATTTTCAAACATTACATGAGATGGCAAGTAAAGAAACCAAGAATAAAGCCATTGAACCAAGTATGTGATGCATGCAGACTAAAAAATAACACCTTTTTTCATTTTTTGAATGAGACAACATATAGAGCCTTAAAACCCCTCGAACTCACTTATTATGGTATTTGTGGACTGATTACACGAATGATTATCGGTGAAAATCAGCACTTCTCACTATTTTCCGATGACTTAAACAACTACATTTGCATGATCTATTTCACTTTCTTTAACAGTTGTGTAAGGCGAGAAATGAGTTATTCGTGTTTTAATAGTGGCAGTGGCAAACAAGGTGGGAACGGAATGTGGTGGTGGCAGTCTTGGATGATGGTGATGGTCGTCATTGGCGTAGCTTTTAAGGGGCGGGAGGGGGCGTCCGAAATACTCCGGTTTCGACCCCCCCATTTACCTATAATTGGCGTTAGGAAAAAAAATTAGATCCCGACTTCCCACTTGATATTTTCAAGCTTCGCCACTGATGGTCGTCGCCCTTCCACCACCAGATCCGGTTGGTGCTTCTTCAAAACCCAATTCTAGAGAGATAGAGATTATAGACCAGAGAGCACAGGGATGAAAGAAAATAGAGAGAGAAATACGAATATGTGGTTGTCAGATTTGACAGAATCTTTAATAATAAATTTCAAGTTAATAAATATAAATTGCTATTAGTTTAAATTGGGTGTAAATTAAGGGCGTGTTATTTTCTTATACTACGATGGCAAAAATACATTTTCAATTTCATACGTTTCTTTTTAGTTACATAACCATGTTAATTTCAACAAACAAACCGTGACTGTTTGTCGCAACTTCTACATGATGTCCTATCACAACATTTACATGTTATTTCTTACTTCTATATGAAATAAAATCATATTTACTAAATTTTATTTTTAAAACTAATAAGGTGATAGGGAGTTATAATTTATCAACGAAATAAATAAATAAAATACATTTTACATCAAATT
>JBCNJP010000023.1:94234832-94271899 GCA_039602395.1 Deinandra increscens subsp. villosa | reverse complement strand
AACAGAAAACGGTGTTTTCTAACTTTTAAACTAAAATTGGAAAACACTTTTTTATTGTTTTCCATTTTCCGTTATAATTTTTAAGATTTCTATTTTGAAAAATGGAAAACTCATCTTTTGGTTTAGAACGCATTTTCAAAAATTTCATGTGTTTTTTAGAGATGAAAAACCCATTTCATTTTCTAGAAAATTAAAAATAGAAAACTGGAAAACGTTTTCTATAACCAAACGCACCCTAAGTTTTTCTTAACCTTCTTCAACTCAACCCTATATATATTTAGATCATCCGTAATGCTGATGACCGCTCTTCGCACAAACATTTCTAGTCATTGGTCACATTAGTTTGTTATTTGTCCTTCCCACAGACAAATGCAGTTCTTTATACAAACCCCCTATATTAAATCATTTAATATTAGTGCGTGAGTGAGAAAGAAAAAAAATAGGAAAGGGCGTCACCCTTATCTAAGGGTAAAACACAAAACTCAACTGAAGGACGTTCATCCCAATGGTGCCCTTGTGAAGGTCTGGTGCCAACTTATCATCATCATCCCACGCAATGGCGAAGCTTAACCTTAAATTTTGCGGGGCGATAAGTCGCCGGACGATAATCCGAGAGAGCGATTCTTAATATATAATTTTTTTTAGAGAAAATCATGACAATTAGTACTACCAGACAAAAAAACCCACGGATGCTTGCATTGCAAATTGAACCTTATATTCAATTAAAAGAAAACTTCTTTTTTTTCTCTTTCTTACACTCATAAAAATAATAAAGAATAAATATTGAGATAAATAGTGACTATTTACGAACCTTTATAAATTTCAACTTCTATTTTGAATATTCAAAGTTTATTTTCAACTTGGAGGTTTTGAAAGGTGCTTAGACTTATTAGCATGGGCGGTATGGGGTATAAAAAAATTCGGCAACCAACATTCGGCATCCCAACTTTTTCGGCAAATTCGGCAAATGTATACCAACCCATTCGGCATGTAGAATTCGGCAAAAAAAAAACAAGAAAATCGGCATTTAGTTGCCGATGGTTGCCGATGATTTTTGGAACAAAATTTCCCACCCAACCCAACTTATCTTACCCAACTTATCCCACCCATACCACTTCAAAAAACAAAAAAACATATACTTTTTTCTCTCTCATGTGTCACTCTCCTATTGGTCCATCAACTTATCACATTTTACTTATCCTAAAAAACTTATCCCCCATACCGCCCACCCTAAGAGTTTGGATGATGAACTGAATACCATGACCCGTACCAAAGAGAGCACGATTCAGACTGATCAAGGACGATTGTCGATGAAAGTAATTATTACCTAGTATGTTTTGTAATCTTCAATTTATGTTAATGTAACGTAGGTTGTTTTCATGTTAATTGTCTGTAGAATTTAAGGATGGAAAACCAATTATTTAAGTGGGTTTCAGCCTGTGAAAAGCCAGCTTAAAAAATGAGGAATGAGACGTGACATTCAAACCATGCTAGTGTGTTGAACGTCATTAATCTCTAGCGCTTGTAATGTTCAATGATGGCAACTTAGTCATTTAACTGTAGGCGCGAGCAATTTCTGGGTCGGCCCGTCAGAACCGACGAAATGACCCGGAAGAACCGCCAAACTGGACCGAGTTGTAATCATAGGGCGGTTCTCGGTTCACAGATTTCCAATTTTCCCGATTCTCGGTCCGGTTCCGGGTTGCATAGCAACATATAAAAAACCCGAGTGGACGGAAAATAAAAGCCCAAAGTTTAGTAGGGGTGGGTGATAACCATAACCATCACACTTCCTGAAAAATCTTTAAGGCTGTGTGTAATCAGGCGTTATAACACCAACCCCTGGGCACCCCCCGGGGCACTATGTTGTTAATTTTCGTCCGGTAGCGTTATGCCCATCACGCCCAAAAAAGTTCAACAATATTCAAACTTGCCGTTGAACGGCTAGTTGACCACATTTATTATTATTTTTTTCTTTTTAACCCTCATATACTATATATATATATATATATATATATATATATATATATATATATATATATATATATATATAATCTTTATAGGGGCTTTATGACTACACACCCATCCCCCATACCCCCCCCCCCCTTGCCACGTCACTGCCACATGTCACATAATGCCCTATGGTGGGGCATTATGACTACACATAGCCTAAGGGTACACCACGAAACAAACCTTTCGGTTCTTCTTCATCTCCTCGTAGAACACCCCGAAAACCATCATCTTCTTTTTCAGTCGCTGAACAAAAGTCAGTCGCTGAACAAAAGTCGACTGTCGACCTACAAGTCATCATCTTCTTCGTCATCTAAAGGTAGGTTTGAGTTCATGTTTTTTAATGTGTGTGTATGAATATGGACTGTGGACAGATTAGGCTGACGATTCTTGCTTTTTTATTGAACACAATATTACTATTTTGAGAGTAGAGAACTTATTGTAAGAATGTGGACAGATCATATATGAATGTGTCTATAGATACACAAAGAACTTCCTGCATAAGTTGGCAAGTTGCAGTGAGCAAAAATAGAAAAAACATGACCAAAAGTAAACATAGTAGTACATTTTCCTTTAGATATTGTTGCCTGTCTAATATATTTTGAGAAGTTTGTCCAGGTCCAAGAAATCACATTCGGTCCATTAGCCCAAGAACCGACAGGGTAGAGATCGCATGATACCGGTAGCAAGCCTATGCAACGGATAGTTTAAGGGGCTGTTTGATAACCACTTACTAGGACTAGTCGGAGCTCTCTGACTACTAACCCGGTAAGTGGTCAGCCTGTTTATTTGTGTCTGAATCCGTTTAAGGGGCTGTTTGATAACCACTTACTAGGACTAGTCAGAGCTCTCTGACTACTAACCCGGTAAGTGGTCAGCCTGTTTATTTGTGTCTGACAAAGCTGCTGACCGAGTCAGAGCCCCTGACCCACAGCCAACTTTTGGCTTACCGAGTAAGTGGTATTTTGGTATCCTTTCTCCTAACCGAGTCCGAGATGAAAATTTTCAGCAAATGAGGCCTAAGATGGTTCATACACACACCACCACTCCATACACCATTAGTGTCAATTTCGATTTCGATTCCGATTTCGTTTGGTTTCAATTACTAAAGGTTTAATTTTGGTCTACAATGATCAAAAACCAACCCTTTCTAATTCTATAACTCCCAACTAACAATGCCATGAACAAGATGTCAAGATGACATAAATCCTAGCAAGTAGATTACCATAATCTCCATAACCACAAGAACACAATTCAATAAACAAAAAACAGAGTAACAAAACAGAGTATCAAAACATAACCTTCGATATACACGAACCCGCGGCCTCATCAACTCTTCGAAAACGCCCGTTCGTGCTCCACCTTCTGCGCAAAAACCTTCGTCGCAACCATATTATCATCGAAATACCTCGTATACGGATGCCCCTTCGGCACGAGCCTCCGATACTTTTCGAAATTCTTCTCCGCCTCATCGTTCTTCCCCAACATTGTGTATATAATCCCTTGACACAAATACGGCCTGAAATCGCGAGGCTCCTCTTTCGACAACTCCTGATATATCTTAATCGCGTCGTTATAATCCGACTTAATTACGCGAATTTGAGCTAATAGAAGCTTAAAATCCCTAATTTCGTCTTTCTTCCTCTGTTTTTTGCAGATTTCAATCCCTTCCAGAATCCGATTCTCCACTTCTTTCAATTCGTTCCCCGATTCTTTCAGTTCGTTCTCCGATTTGTTCGATTCGTTTGCGGAAGCAGCCATTACTAATCCGTGATAAGCTTCGACTCGAAGAGGATCCTTTTTTATGATTTCATCAAACCCTAATTTCGCGGATTCGTGATCTCCGGCGTACGAATGCAAGTGGAATTTCAGCAATTGCCACTCGGAGTCTTCAGGTTCGAGATCAATCAGCTGGTTGAGTATCCCAATCGCTTCGTGAACTTTGCCGTTTTTGATTTTGACTTCCATTAGGGTTTTCAGCGCCTTAGTATCGTCAGGGTGAGAAGAAAGGCGTTCCTCTAGGGTTTTCTCCTCCTCTCGTAACTCCGATTTGGAATAATCATCGGTTTCTACGGCGGCGGGCGGCGGAATTGGGGCGGCGACGGCGGGAGAGACGGTGAGACGGGAGAGGAGGACGGCGGCGACGGTGACGCCGGTGATGAAGGTGGTTTTGAGGAAGGATAAAGGGGTAGGGTTTGGTGATTTTGTGATTGTGATCTGGTGGTTAGGGTTTTGGTAATTAGGGTTACGGAAGGATGTTCTGATGGGAGTAATTGATGAAAAGGGAGAGGATTTGGGGAAAGTGAGGGAGGTGGAGGGGCGGCGGCGGCGGTGGATGGTGGATAGAGGGTTGCCGTAGGTGACGGTGGGAAGAGATAGTTCCATTGGGTAGATAAGGGCAGCGGCGGCGCGGCGGCGGCGACGGTGGTGGTTGAGATGCGAAAGGGGAGGAGTAAACTAAACCCTGGTACCGATGGAGGAAAAAGAATATGCTTTGAAATATAAAACCCCAAAATGGTTCGCTCATTAAAATAAATTAAAATAAATTAAAATAAAACCGTTTTTCTTTAATGAAGTTTGGCATATTAACATTTTCTACCATAAACTTTAACACTTTATTTTTTTCTTTAACGAAATAGTAAACTTTAGGTTTTCATAGTTTAGCCACATATGTTTCATATATTTAAAGTTTTTTTGTTTTAAGTTTTGTGGTCTTCTACTTTAGCCGCTATACTTTTAACTTTTCTACTTTAGTTTTTAGTATATACTTTTATAGTTATATACTTTCACCACGAGACTATTAGACTTTTACGTTTTATACCCCTTAACTTTTTAACTTTTGTTTTTTAAACGTTTTTACTTGAACTTCTGTTGTCTTCTACTTTGGTTACGAAACTTTTAACTTTTCTACTTTCGTCTTCAGTATACTTTTATAATTTTATACTTTCACCACAAGACTTTTAGACTTTTATGTTTCATACCCCTTAACTTTTAACTTTCGTTCAGCATACAAATTCAACCCCGCAACAACGCGCGGGGTGGTAAACATCTCGTTTATTATTGAAAAAATATCTAAAGTCAACAAATGTGTGCATGTAACAACACTATTAAGAAACAAAGAACTCTTCCTCCTAATCTTGAATCTTGTTAAGAGATTAAAACAACAAAGATCAAACCACCTGCCAGCACTGTACAGTCTTGACTTTTATATTGGTCACTAAGACTTTGTTGTTTAAATTTTCTCCGTATTTTTTAGCCGATTCTATACTCATACCCTTGATTCTAATTTAACACCCTTTTACGGCCCCGTAAATATATTTACAGGGTCGTATAGCTAAAAGACAAAAATTCTGATAGTTGACCACTCAAATGTCGGACATTTCTAAATCTACACCCCTTTACGGCCCCGTAAATATATTTACAGCCCGTAAAAGTTTTTTTTTTAATTTTTACCTACCACATTGTACTACCCGGTAATTATATTTACACCCTCGTATGAACCCACTATATATACACTTGAACGGTTCATTCCAAACTCCCCACAATTTTTCAATAAAAATCTTAAATTTTCCACTCTAAAAACCGTAATGACTTCCACTAACTCACGTTGGTATTCGATTCATTCGCTTAATAATCACGAGGACGGGTTACTAGTTGATGCTGTATACGCAGGTAACCCAGATTATTTCACCTTAAGGATTCACTATGGAGGTGAATTCACAGACGGTAACTGTTGAAACTCATCTGCACAACAAATCAGTCATTTTGAACTTTTATGACCCCGTAAATAGGTTTACACCCCCGTAATATGATCACACCAATCAGGAAATCTCTAAATTTCTAGAAATTAGCAATTTACGACCCCGTAACAATATTTACGACCCCGTAAAAGTTTTACAACCCCGTAAAGGGGTGTGAGTATAGGAGGACCCATTTTTTATTCAAAATATTCAAGAATTCATCAATGAAAATATTAAAAGAATTGTCTTCGTAATAAGATGGCGGATAAGTATTTCGCGGATAGCTTGATGATTTACATAAAAGAAGAAAAAACTGTAAAGTTTGATTCGAACTCCATATTCGATGAATTCAAAGATCTTAAAGGTCGTAAAGCTAAGTTCTTCCAAATAGTTATCATTTTTTTTTCCGCATCATTATAAGTATTTTAGGACTTTATTTGTTAAAAGAATATCTATCTTTTTATTTATAAGAACGATCCTTTGAATTAATGAAGAAAAAATAGATATTTAGAACTTTTACTGTTTGACCCAACCCGAACCAAACCGTCAACCCTAACTTATAACCCTAAAGATTTGTTATCATTTGATTACATCATGATATTAACCGAAGACTGGGACAACACATAACGAGCAGAGTTTTCATGTCTATTATTTCATAAATAATAATAAACATCAAAACAAATATGATAGTTGATTCATGTTAATTATATTAACTAGTGGATGATCAGAGTTAGCGTAGTCATCAGTCAGTTGTTGTCTAATGCTCTTCGATTTTCTTCATAGCATTTAAGGGGAAACCTAGCCCATTAGGGTAAAAACTTAGTCCATTTACACTTATAGGTATTTCTATCACATAACACTTATAAGGAGAAGGACTAATTATGTCAATTAACAAACTTAATTAAATGGTTGATACCACACTAATTGGGTTACTTTCCAACATATGAAACTTTTCTCACCAAATAAAAGAAATAATATATCGGTATTCAAATTACTTGGATAAGGAAACAATTACAAGAGTGAGCACACGCTTCAAGTTCAAAAAAAAAAGAAAGTTACATCATTTTACACATAAATTATAGGAGGAATATAAGTTTGGATAGAACTTTATGACTTCTCCATGCCCTCACAACACTCGTCATCAATTGCGAATTTACACTCCAAACACTTAAATATCATCTTGTACCGTAATGGCTCCAAACACATTGTGCATTTACCATCACTCTCAATCCCTTGAGTAAATGAGAGAGGATGTGAGTGACCATTAGTCTTATGAATGCTCCCAAACTTTACATTTAAAAACTTATAAATTGTTTCGAAAAGTCCTTCATATTGGGTCTCTGTTTCACACTGAAGTATTAAAGGAGAACAAGCAGAATGCACCGATTGAGCACACTCACCACAATGATAGGAAGGCTTATGAGGATCTAATTCGTCTTCGCAAATTTCACAGAAGTATTCACTCTTATGGTTTTCAATTGGGAGGTGACTCAAGTGCATGGAATGTTTGTCATAAACATTCCTAATTGTCTCAGGCAAGAACAAAGCACACTCTTGATGCATATATACATCACACACATTGCAACTATAATAATTTTTTGGTGAATCACTAAAGTCGAATGTGTTAATACATAAATGACATATAAGACACTCTTCCTCGTTGTACCCGCAAACTCTTGAAAGAAGATGATCTGGGTGAAATTTATGTGTGATTTTTTCAGGTATAAACCCACAATTAACATCAATGTAGTATTCACACGTGACACAACCATAGGCAAATCCATTGCAAGGTAAGTTGCAAAGCTCACACGTGAATATGTTAAAAAACACACCTGGGACATTTGACATTAGAACGAGGGAATGTCTTGGATGATCTGGGTGGTTGTCTATATGTTTTGGCAGCCGAGTACACCACTGATGAAGAGCAAAGTTGCAACTCTCAGCCCCACAGTTGTAGAACGGGGCCTCCGTGATTGGTCGCACGCATCCGTTGCATAATAGTTGTATCTTTTTCATTGGGTTATGATACATGATCGATGAAGTGATCATTGAGGAGGTTGACCCAATGTGTTCTGTATCAACTAAAATTAACTCATGTCGGTGATTGATATGTTGTAGGCTTACCTCATCATTTATAGTTGGTTCAATTTCCTTGAAAAATAAATGTTTGAGGATACTGTAAGTTGGATCAGGAAATGGCAAACACAGAAGATCGGGATAGTCCGCGTCTTTGAAATTTTTAACCGTTCGACCCCTTGCTGAAACATTGAAAATCAATAGACATGGTTAGACCAAAAAGGAATGGAAGAAATCATATATAGAAAGATTTTCTAATTACCACTAGACAACATAGACATGAAGGGCTCAGTTCTTGATGTTGCACAATCCAGATGAGCATAATATATACATTTCTCACATTTATAAATCCAAAGATTCTCATGATTGGAAAAGCCACCATCACATACTCTGCATCTAGGAGAATATTTAGCTATTTGTTCTTCTATTGGGAAGGAATAAGAAAGGGTGAGCGGATGCGTATGGTGGAAATTTCCATTTGTAGTACGTTGAATTAACAAAGTTTTTGATAGGAAAGCACAATCAGTGTGTATGGCGAAGTTGGAACATGTGGTACATTGAAAGAAGACCCCTTTATGTTCTTTCCCACAAGCGTTACACTTACATAAAATGTGATAAGAGATGAGACACACCATTGGGTGTGGGTGGCTAGGGTGATGGATCCTCCTTTTCTTACCTTCCATGCCACAAATTACATCAATGAACCAAAAAGGATCACCCCAACAGACACATTTGTTATCTAAACACCTATAACCTACTTCATTTTCCTCATGCTCTCCTTTACAATATTTGCATTCCCACTTATATCGAATTTCATGAAGCGTGAGAGGAAGTGGATGTGACGCGTGATCATGCAATATCGTTGGGACCTCTGCACAGAAGTTATGAAGAGAGAAATCACACGAATCATCATCTAAACTACATTTATAGTAGTACCTGTAGTACTCATTGATTTCTTGGTGGCACCGATTACATGGACGTACAAACTCATATTTTGGGACCAAATCCTCCTCCTCATCCTCCTCCTCGACATAATCATCAGATTCTTCATTGTTGATCACCTGCAAATCAACGAGCTTTAGCGGATGCTCGTGTTCAAGTACCTTCATCATATATAGTTATTTAAATTTCTCTCTTTGATTAGTTATGATATAATTCATTTTTAGACTCCTATAATATTGCTACTTATAACAAGGAATAAAGCAGGTATACGTAAGACATACTTCTTCTTGAGAATCTTTAAAATAGATACTTAGAGTGGATCACACTTCACTTTGTTATTTAATTTGTACATCCACTTCACTTTTACTTTTTCAAATCATAAATCATAAAATCCCCCACCATTCTTTTTCCATTTCTTCATCTCGACTACTTAAAATTCTTTCATACCAACTTTTTCTTTTAATTTTCGTATTCATTTCAATCCATTTTTTATTGTTAATATTACTACTTTTGTTCATTTAAAATATAAGTTTTAACTATAGGTGAGAAAAACCGATTCCTGAAACCAACTGGTTTCAAAACCACCACGTGTACAAACCAGTTTGAGTAAAAACCGGTTCCACCTAGAACATAGCTGCCGGTTTACCACCCATTACCCTCATCATGCCACCAAACCGCTTCCTGAAACTGGTTTCAAACGTTGGAAAATAAATTGCCGTTATATATTTGTTATTTGACAATGGTGGATTCATTGTAAACACTTTCGCATTTGAAATGACTATTTTTCACATGTGAAATTTTATGAATAATGAGAAAAAGAAAAAAGGAGAAAAAAGAAATTAATCACAACCATTAGATCAAGAGATCTAATGATAAAAAAAATGTCTACATGTCTACACTTATAGGAGTGTCTATAATAAATTTTCTAATATTAACAATTGGGGTTACACTAGTCGTTATTTATGTTTGTTTTACCATATTGCCCTTATATGTTGGGATAAATATTTGTTGGATATGTTGATTGAATCATAACAATAGTACACTCTTAAATCTAAAAAAAACACTCATATTCGCTCATACACTCTCTAAAAGCTACATCAACGATCTTTCGTTCATGTCGGTGTTGAGAACACGATGGTTAAAACGTCAAAAATTGTATTAGGACTTGTATTTTTTTTTTCCCAAATGTATCATAACTAGAGATCGACCGCGCGTTGCTGCGGTAATCTAGGAAAATATCGGAAATACTGAATAAAATAGATAAAATATTAAAAGTGTTATATAACTTTGTATAAACACATCTCTCATAAATTCAAGATGTTATATTCCATATCTTTAACATTTAATTGTTCATGTCAATGCACTTAATATCTGTATTACATCCCATATTTAAAGTCAGCGCGTCGTTTCAAATAAAGCTCTCCGTATCCACGCACTTTCACTATAAACCTTTTTTTTTTGTTAAGCCTATATTGACCATTTATTTTGTTCGTGGAAAATACAGAAAAATAGTGAATATAGGTTCATAAGTGTATTACCACTTTTTGAAATTTCATTTACCGCGTATTTCATGTTTTAAATTCTAGATGTTATCCATATCTTTAACTTTCTACAAACTCTTCTTCAGCAGCAGCTAACACCACGCGTCGTTTGGAATAAAGCTTTTTGTATCCAAACACTTTCAGGATCAAAAATATATATATATATATATTATTTGTGTGTGTAAAATAGCCTATGTATTTACCATTTCCTTGATTCATGTAAAATATGTGCTACCTAGTACATTTAAAAACCTATATAAAAAAGGCTATGTTGTAGTGAAAACAATAGGGAACAAATATAAAGTGGAAAGGTTCGAACCCGCGCCAAACCAAAACAAAGACCCTGCAAATCCAAAAAATAACCACTTCGACGACATCATGAAAGTTATCGTTCTAGGAGAACTTATATATATATAAATATATATAAAATGAATTTACATTATACGTATATAGAATAATTGTATGGCAATACCACATATATTTAGAAAAAGATTCATATGCCAAACGTACAACGTATTGAACATAAAAAAATATCATGATAACGTTCTACCCGGGGAATTTTTTTTTAACATGTTTCAAAGCAAACATTAATATTAATACTTGATAGTAAATAATATAATAAAAAAAATAGTTAATACTAAAAGGAAATAATAAAATGAAAAAGGAAAACAAAGAAGTTAAAAAAGGTAGATCATAGATTTGAACTTGGGTGTTTGGTAAAAGAGGCCATAGATTAAACCAACTGGGATATTGTGTGTTTTGATAAATTTCTCTCAATGTAAGTATATAATATATATTTGGTTTTCTTTACAAAATGACAAAAAAGTGTGGAACCATAGGTTATGTTTGGGATTGTATATATATACAATTTATGTTTCCAAATATTAAATAAAAAAAATGAACTTTAATTATTTAAGTTAAAAATAATTAATTTATAAGTTAGATAAAAGAATATATTATATAAATAAAATGAATTAATATATTAGATAAAATATATTATATAAACATAATGAATTAATATATTAGATAAAAGAAATGATGATGTGGAAATAAAAAGATGTTTGCGGAAAGAGCTATGTTGGGGTAAAAAGCTGTTTGTGGAAAAAAACTGACGTATCATGCTAATTGTGTAGCCATTGGGAAGGCTGCTCTTGGCTTTGCATGTAGTCTTATTATGTTAGTATTTCATATATAGGGTAATAAGAGTGAAAGTACCTAAACGATGTATATGTGAGTTTGCTTGGTTTATCTCGTATAAAGGTGTAAACCGAAGGCTAAAGAATAGACAAAAACAAGAACCGGACATGATAAACATTAGGGACCCTATCGATCGGGCATCAGGTTTCTTGGAAGATACTTGATTACATCATAGTAGAGAAAAACAACATTAGCATCATAATTGCGAACATTTCTCCAATGAAAAAAAGAAAGAAAAAAAAACAGTCTTTTTCATCATAAGGCTATGTGCATTGGTAAGTCCAGTGACAAAGCTTTGGCCAAAAGACGGTTGGGGTCGAAAGTCACAAGGCCAAAAAGGATGAGGCCGAACTAAGTATATAAAAAAAAATTCGGGCTGACTGGGTATAAATTTACACTACGGAGTGAAAGACGGATGATTGTCCAATAACCGATTGGGATAAAGAACGAATGGCGAAAAAAAAGTTTGGAATGGAGGATGGAAAAGTGGTCGCTACGCCATTGGGTGCTCACTTTAAATTATCCTTGCATGATTGTCCAATAACCGATTGGGATAAAGAACGAATGGCGAAAATACCGTATGCGAATGCGGTTGGGAGTCTCATGTACTTGATGGTGTGCACGAGACCGGATATTGCATATGCGGTAAGCATCGTTAGTAGGTACTTATCAAACCCGAAAAAGAACCATTGGGAGGTCGTTAAATGGATCTTAAGGTACTTAAAATATTCAAAAAATGTGGGTTTGGTGTATGGTCGTTAAAAGAACCATTGGGAGGTCGTTAAATTGCATTTTATTCGTGAGGTGGTGGAATCTAAAGAAATCGAAGTGGTGAAGGTTGGCACGGAAGATAACGTCGCGGACGCATTTACGAAGGTCGTTCCGGGTCCCAAGTTCATACACTGCATGGGTATACTTGGGGTTGGGCTTATCCAAAATATTGAATAAGGTAGAATTTGTTGAATTAAGGTGTTTTACGGCCTAGAGATTGTGACCCGGCCAACTTGCTTGGAGGATACGTAAATCCCTTTTTGTTTGGAGGCTACGTAAAGTTCATTTAATTCAATTAAGTATTCATTATTTTAGATAGGTTATTATTATCCATAAGGATTTGTATTGTGTTAGGAAGCTAGATAGGATTTTATCTAGGATACCCCTTTCTCCTATAAATAAAGGGGAGGGGGGTGGCATAAATCATTAAACCATTGTAATTCATTCGGTGGACAATACAAATTCTCGAATTTGATCCAAATAGTCTTGTGTTCTTCGTTTTCTGTCATCCGCTAATTCTTCGTGGTTGTTGCTTGATATCCAACAATATAAAATGTAAAATATTAATTTATTTATTAAGAATAATAAGTTTATACTCTCAACCTCGTGAAACTTGACGATTCTCTAATTTTTTAGTGTTCTATATTATTTTAGTAACAATGAGATCCAACGCTACTCTACTAACCAGATAACACGCACTTTACGCTAGGCAAGTGGTTTTAAAAGAGGTAAAGGTAGAAAATCAGTGGAAGTTGGACTAGAACATGAAACCTATGCTAGAGATACTCGAGTGCTTAGCACGACGCCACCCCTTCGAAGGTTGTGTCATAATAGGGTTTTATTACACCAATATTTATCCTCGTATGATATGAACTAAACTTTGTACCATTTAAGCGCATCGTATAATAATAATATTAACTGAAGTTATATATAATTATTTATGCCCAAAGCTAATAATAAATATTTTTTCCTACTTGATGAAAAAACTTATTTTTCTTCTTTTCTCCATTAATAATATCATTAGGGTTCTATGATATGTTAGAGGGAAGTTGCTCATGATAATAAGTTGCTATGTATAGCTATAATTATATGCAAGTGAAAATCATAAAATTTGTTAACAGTTTATCATATGATTACATTATGATATTGAGTAATCGAAGATTGGGACAACACATAACGAGCAGAGTTTTCATGTCTATTATTTCATAAATAATAATAAACATCAAAACAAATATGATAGTTGATTCATGTTAATTATATTAACTAGTGGATGATCAGAGTTAGCATAGTCGCCAGTCAGTTGTTGTCTAATGCTCTCCGATTAATGCTCTTCGATTTTCTTCATAGCATTTAAGGGGAAACCTAGCCCATTAAGGTAAAAACTTAGTCCATTTACACTTATAGGTATTTCTATCACATAACACTTATAAGGAGAAGGACTAATTATGTCAATTAACAAACTTAATTAAATGGTTAATACCACACTAATTGGGTTATTTTTTAACATATGAAACTTTTCTCACCAAATAAAAGAAACAATACATCGGTATTCAAATAACTTGGATAAGGAAACAATTACAAGAGTGAGCACACACTTCAAATTCAAAAAAAAAAAAGTTACATCATTTTACACATAAATTATAGGAGGAATATAAGTTTGGATAGAACTTTATGACTTCTCCATGCGCTCACAACACCAAACATCAATTGCAAACTTACACTCCAAACACTTAAATATCATCCTGTACCGTAATGGCTCCAAACACATACTGCATTCACCATCACTCTCAATCCCTTGAGTAAATGAGAGAGGATGTGAGTGACCATTAGTCTTATGAATGCTCCCAAACTTTACATTTAAAAACTTATAAATTGCCCCGGAAAATATTTCAGAATGGGTCTCTGTTTCACACTGAAGTATTAAAGGAGCACAAGCAGAATGCACAGATTGAGCACACTCACCACAATGATAGGAAGGCCAATGAGGATCTAATTCGTCTTCGCAAATTTCACAGAAGTATTCACTCTTATAGTTTTCAATTGGGAGGTGACTCAAGTGCATGGAATGTTTGTCATAAACATTCCTAATTGTCTCAGGCAAGAACAAAGCACACTCTTGATGCATATATACATCACACACATTGCAACTGTAATAACTTTTTGGTGAATCACTAAAGTCGAGTGTGTCAATACAAAAATGACATATAAGACACTCTTCCTCGTTGTACCCGCAAACTCTTGAAAGAAGATGATCTGGGTGAAATTTATGTGTGATTTTTTCAGGTATAAACCCACAATTAACATCAATGTAATATTCACACGTGGCGCAACCATAAGCAAATCCATTGCAATGCAACTCGCAAAGCACACATGTGGAATATGTTAAAAAACACACCTGGGACATTTGACATTAGAACAAGAGAATGTTCTCGATGACCTGGGTGGTTGTCTATTTGTTTTGGCAGCCGAGTACACCACTGATGAAGAGCAAAGTTGCAACTCTCAGTCCCACACTTGTAGAACGGGGCCTCCGTGATTGGTCGCACGCATCCGTTGCATAATAGTTGTATCTTTTTCATTGGGTTATGAAACATGATCGATGAAGTGATCATTGAGGAGGTTGACCCAATGTGTTCTGTATCAACTAAAATTAACTCATGTTGATGATTGATATGTTGTAGGCTTACCTCATCATTTATAGCTGGTTCAGTTTCCTTGAAAAATAAATGTTTTAGGATACCGTAAGTTGGATCAGGAAATGGCAAACACAGAAGATCGGGATAGTCCGCGTCTTTGAAATTTTTAACCGTTCGACCCCTTGCTAAAACATTGAAAATCAATGGACATGGTTAGACCGAAAAGGAATGGAAGAAATCATATATAGAAAGATTTTCTAATTACCACTAGACAACATAGACATGAAATGCTCCTTTCTTGATGTTGCACAATCCAGATGAGCATAATATATACATTTCTCACATTTATAAATCCAAAGATTCTTATGATTGTAAAAGCCACCATCACATACTCTGCATCTAGGATAATATTTAGCTATTTGTTCTTCTATTGGGAAGGAATAAGAAAGGGTGAGCGGATGCGTATGGTGGAAAACTTCATTTGTAGTATGCTGAATTAACAAAGTTTTTGGTAGGAAAGCACAATCAGTGTGTATGACGAAGTTGGAACATGTGGTACATTGAAAGAAGACCCCTTTATGTTCTTTCCCACAAGCGTTACACTTACATAAAATGTGATAAGAGATGAGACACACCATTGGATGTGGGTGGCTAGGGTGATGGATCCTCCTTTTCTTACCTTCCATGCCACAAATTACATCAATGAACCAAGAAGGCTCACCCCAAAGGGAACATTTGCTATCTAAACACAGATAACCTACTTCATTTTCCCCATGTTCTCTTTTACAATACTTGCATTCCCACTTATATCGAATTTTACGAAGCGTGAGAGGATGTGGATGTGACGCGTTATCATGCAATGTCGTTGGGAGCTCTGCACAGAAGTTATGAAGAAAGAAGTCACACGAATCATCATCTAAACTACATTTATAGTAGTACCTGTAGTACTCATTGATTTCTTGGTGGCACCGATTACATGAACGTACAAACTCATATTTTGGGACCAAATCCTCCTCCTCATCCTCCTCCTCGACAAAATCATCAGATTCTTCATTGTTGATCACCCGCAAATCAACGAGCTTTAGTGGATGCTCGTGTTCAAGTACCTTCATCATATATAGTTATTTAAATTTCTCTCTTTAATTAGTTATGATATAATTCATTTTTAGACTCCTGTAATATTGCTATTTATAACAAGGAATAAAGCAGGTAAACGTAAGACCTACTTCTTCTTGAGAATCTTTCAAATATATACCTAGAGTGGATCACACTTCACTTTGTTATTTAATTTGTACATTCACTTCCCTTTTACTTTTTCAAATCATAAATCACAAAATCTCCCACTATTCTTTTCCATTTCTAGATCTCGACTATTTAAAATTCTTTCATACCAACCTTTTCTTTTAATTTTTATATTCATTTCAATCCATTTTTTATTGTTCATATTACTACTTTTGTTCATTAAAAATATAAGTTTTAACTAAAGGTGGGAAAAACAGACTCCTGAAAACAAACCGGTTTTGAACGTTGGAAAATATTGTCGTTATATATTTGTTATTTGACAATTGGGGTTAACTTTAGCAGTTATTTATGTTTGTTTTGCCATATTCAGTGGCGAAGCTTGGCCGAAAGCCACGAAACCAAAAAGGATGGGCCGTAATAAATATATAAAAATCTTGAAACTTGACAATTTTTTCATTTTCTGGTGCTATATATATTTTTTAGTAACCATGAGACCCCAACGCTACTCTATTAACCAGATAACACGCACTTTATGCTCGGCAAGTGGTTTTAAAAGGGGTAAAGGTAAAAGACCAGTGGAAGATGGACTAGAACATGAAACCTGTGCTAGAGAGACTCGAGCGCTTAGCGTGACGCCACCCCTTTAAAGGTTGTGTTATAATAGGGTTTTATTACACCAAAATTTGACAAACTTTCACGTAGTTATCCTCATATGATATGAACTAAACTTTGTACCATTTCAATATAATAATTATATTAATTGAAGTTATATATAACTATTTATGTCCAAAGCTAACAATAAAAATCTTTTTCAACATGATGAAAAAACTCATTTTTACTCATTTTTCTCCATTTTTCCAATAATAATATCATTAGGGTTCTATGATATGTTAGAGGGAAGTTGCTCATGATAAGAAGTTGCTATGTATAGCTGTTTTCTTAACCCATTAGGATAAAAAGTTAGTCCATTTACACTTACGATTATTTCGATCACATAAAACTCATAAGGAGAATGACTAATTATGTCAATTAAAATTTTTAATTAAATGGTTGATACCACACTAAGTCACTAAGTGGGTTATTTTCCAACATATGAAACATTTTTCATTAAATAAAAGTAGCAATATATTGATATTCAAATCACTTGGATAACTGAATAAGGAAACAATTACAAGAGTGAACACACATCAAATTAAAAAAAAAAATACATCATTTTACACATAAATTAAAGGAGGAATAAGTTTGGAAAGAACTTTATGAATTCTTCACGCGCTTACAACACTGGTAATCAATTGCAAACTTACACTCCAAACACTTAAATATCATCTTGTACCGTAATGGCTCCAAACACAAACTGCATTCACCATCACTCTCAATCCCTTGAGTAAATGAGAGAGGATGTGAGTGACCATTAGTCTTATGAATGCTCCCAAACTTTACATTTAAAAACTTATAAAATATCTGGTAATATCCTTCAGAATGGGTCTCTGTTTCACACTGAAGTACTAAAGGAGCACAAGCAGTGTGCACCGATTGAGCACACTCACCACAATGATAGAAAGGATGGTGAGGATTTAATTCGTCTTCGCAAATTTCACAGAAGTATTCACTCTTATGGTTTTCAATTGGGAGGTGACTCAAATGCATGGAATGTTTGTCCAAAACATTCCTAATAGTCTCAGGCAAGAACAAAGCACAGTGTCCATGTATATATACATCACACATGTTGCAACTGTAATAACTTTTTGGTGAATGGATAAAGAATAACGCATTACAAGGAAAACGACAAATAAGACAATATTTATTGAAGTTTCCAAAAACTCTTGAAAGAAGATGATTTGGGTGAAATTTATGTGTGATTTTTTCAGGCATAAACCCACAATTAACATCAATGTAGTATTCACACGTGGCGCAACCATAAGCAAATCCATTGCAAGGTAACTTGCAAAGCGCACATGTGAATATGTTAAAAAACACACCTAGGAGATTTGACATTAGAACGAGGGAATGTTCTGGATGATCTGGATGGTTGTCTATTTGTTTTGGCAGCCGAGTACACCACTGATGAAGAGCAAAGTTGCAACTCTCAGCCCCACAGTTGTAGAACGGGGCCTCCGTGATTGGTCGCACACATCTGTTGCATAATAGTCGTATCTTTTTCATTGGGTTATGACACATGATCGATGAAGTGATCATTGAGGAGGTTGACTCAATGCGTTCCGTATCAACTGAAATTAACTCATGTTGATGATTGATATGTTGTAGGCTTACCTCATCATTTATAACTGGTTTAGTTTCCTTGAAAAATAAATGTTTGAGGATACTGTAAGTTGGATCAGGAAATGGTAGACACAGAAGACCGGGATAGTCCGCATCTTTGAAATTTTTAACCGTTTGACCCCTTGCTGAAACATTGAAAATTAATAGACATGGTTAGACCGAATAGGAATGGAAGAAATCATATATAGAAAGTTTTTATAATTACCACTAGACAACAAAGGCTCATTTCTTGATGTTGCACAATCCAGATGAGCATAGTATATACATTTCTCACATTTATAAATCCAAAGATTCGTATTATTGTAAAAGTTACCATCACATACTCTGCATGTAGGGAAATATTTAGCTCTTTGTTCTACTCCAGGGAAGGAATAAGAAAGGGTGAGCGGATGCGTATGGTGGAAAACTTCATTTGTAGTACGCTGAATTAACAAAGTTTTTGGTAGGAAAGCACAATCAGTGTGTATGGCGAAGTTGGAACATGTGGTACATAGAAAGAAGACCCCTTTATGTTCTTTCCCACAAGCTTTACACATACATAAAATGTGACTCGAGATGAGACACACCAGTGGGTGTGGGTGGCTAGGGTGATGAATCCTCCTTCTCTTCGCTTCCATGCCACAAATTACATCAATGAGCCAAAAATCATCATCCCAAAAGACACATTGTCTATCTAAACACCTATAACCTATTTCATTTTTCCCATGTTCTCTTTTACAATATCTGCAACCCCAATCATATGGAATTTCACGAAGCGTAAGAGGATGTGAATGTAACACGTGGTCATGCAATGTCGTTGGGAGCTCTGCACAGAAGTTATGAAGAAAGAAATCACACGAATCATCATCTAAACTACATTTATAGTAGTACCTGTAGTACTCATTGATTTCTTGACAGCACCGATTACATGGACGTACAAACTCATCTTTTGGGACCAAATCCTCCTCACCCTCCTCGATATAATCATCAGAATCTTCATTGTTGATCACGAGCAAATCAACGAGCTTTAGTGGATGCTCGTGTTCAAGTACCTTCATCATATATAGTTATTTAAATTTCTCTCTTTAATTAGTTATGATATAATTCGTTGTTAGACGCCTATAATATTGCTACTTATAACAAGGAATAAAGCAGGTATACGTAAGACATACTTCTTCTTGAGAATCTTTCAAATATATACCTAAAGTGGATCACACTTCACTTTGTTATTTAATTTGTACATTCACTTCCCTTTTACTTTTTCTAATCATAAATCACAAAATCACAAAATCCCCCACTATTCTTTTCCATTTGTAGATCTCGACTACTTAAAATTATTTCATACCAACCTTTTCTTTTAATTTTTATTTTCATTTTAATCCATTTTTTATTGTTAATATTACTACTTTTGTTTATTTAAAATATAAGTTTGAAGTAAAGGTGGGAAAAACAGAGCCCTGAAAACAAACCGGTTTCAAAACTGTAGTTGCCAACCAGTTTGAGTAAAAACTAGTTCCACCTAGAACCGAACTGCCGGTGTACCACCAATTACCCTCGTCATGCCACCAAACCGTTTCCTAAAACCAGTTTTGAACGTTGGAAAATATTGTCGTTATATATTTGTTATTTGACAATTGGGGTTAACACTAGCAGTTATTTATGTTTATTTTACCATATTCAGTGGCGAAGCTTGGTCGAAAGGCAGGGAACCAAAAAGGATGGGCCGGACTAAATATAAAAAAAATTCAGCCTGAACAAGCATATATCTATACAACTGAGCGAAAAAAACGGATAAGACCCAGACCCGAACTGTTCAGGGTATCCTTCGCCCATGACCATATTGCCGTTATATGTTAGGATAAATATGTGTTGGGTATGTTGATTGAATCATAACAATAGTACACTCTTAAATCTAAAAAAACACTAATATTCTCTCATACACTCTCAAACAGTTACATCAACAATCTTTAGTTCATGTCGGTGTTTCTTCAAATAAGAACACGATGGTAAGGGTAAAAGTAATGGGTTCGGGAGAGGGAAAATCGGGGGTGTTCGGTGCGATCGATGGATTGGGAACACCATCGTCCACCCTTCGGGGCCACCGATCGGGGAGGGTGTTTGGGACACCGACGCCGAGAGAAGAGAAGACGGGGAGAGAGCCGTTGGGCTGTGCCCCCCCCCCCCCAAACGGCTATTTTTTTTATTTTTTTTTTTAAAAAATAATTTTTCAAAAACCCACTTTTTTAAACACTATAAATACTCACTCTTTCCAACCTTTTTCTCACACTTTTTAACTACTCACTCTCTCATTTTTTATATCATACCACCCTACAAAATTCTATTTTTCTCCTCCATAAAAATGGCTTTCACATCCGATGAATCGTCCGATGAAGATGCCACTTTTTTCGGAAAAATAATGTTCGAGATAGCTCGAGAAGAAGAAGCCGAGAGTTCAGAGCCAATTCGAACACGCAAGACGATTAAAAGAGAACGTCAAGAGGCTCACGATCGGCTCTTTAACAACTATTTTGCGGAAGGGGCTTTATTCGAAGATAAGTTCAAACGTCGTTTCCGTATGAATAAGAGTCTTTTTTTTACGTATTGTTAACGATTTGGAAACAAATTATGAATATTTTCAACTAAGGTGGGATGCAAGGGGTAGGATGGGGTTAAGCCCTTTGCAAAAATGTGTTGCCGCTATTAGACAACTTGCATACGGCATCACTTCCGATGCGTTTGACGAGTATTTGCACATCGGAGAAAAAACCGCACGAGTATGTCTTTATAAATTTTGCAAATATATTCGTGCGATGTATCATGAAAAGTATATGCGTCGACCATCGTGGAGTGATGTTACACACCTCTATGATTTTCATGAAGCGAAACACGGTTTTCCCGGCATGCGCGGTAGTATCGATTGCATGCATTGGGAATGGACAGCTTGTCCTAACGCATGGCGTGGCCAATTCCACCGTGGTGACCATGCAAGGCCAACCATTATGCTCGAGGCCGTTGCATCTCAAGACTTGTGGTTTTGGCATGCTTATTTTGGAGTCGCTGTCCAACAACGATTTAAATGTCCTTCAACAATCAAACTTGTTGAACCGCCAAATTAATGGCGAGGACCCCGAGTGTTCATTTGAAGTCAATGGCACCGAATACGAACACGGATATTATCTTGCGGATGACATATATCAAGAATATTCCGTGTTTGTAAAAACTCTAACGGCTCCAACAACAGAAAAACGTAGAAGATTTGCTAAAGCACAAGAAGCTGGGGCACGAAAAGATGTTGAAAGAGCGTTCGCATGTTTGAAGAAGAAATGGAAGATCATCGAAAACCTGGCGAGGTCGAGACACAAAACTAAGATCGCTAACATCATATATGCTTGTATGATCTTGCATAATATGATAAGGGAGGATGAAGGGAAGGCCATTTGCCCTTACCAGCCGGATCATATTCAACCATCAAACGAGCCAATACCACAACATATTATCGAAGCCAACCTTTTGAAGATTCGTAACCGGGATATGTATCAAAGTTTACGATCCGATTTGATCGAGCACATCGATCGTATTTGGGAAACCATTCCACCCCCCGAAGATGATTCATCCGACGAAGACGACGAAAGTGATCTAAAAAATTTCTGAATTTTTTTTAATAATGTATTTTAATTTATGTCATGCATTGTAATTTTTTTATTTATTTTAATTTATGTTATAATTATTTTAGTTTTTATTTAAATTGTTATAACACTACGTCAAAAAGTGGCTTTGGCCACGGTTTTTTTGATAATGCATAGCCACTGTTTTGAAAAAAAGCGTGGCCAAAGGTAAGAAATTCTCGTTTTAGCCACACATATTGTGTACCCGTGGCCAAATATATAGCCTTTGGACCCTTTTAGCCACGTATTTTTTTGTTTATGTGACAACAACAATCAGGTGCAGTGGCTTTAGCCACTGTTTTACAAAAATATGTGGCACTTATTTGTCACACTTATAAAAGAGTGGCGAAATGCACCAAACGGCGACGGAATTTTTATGATTCTTTATTCGTGTGACCAAAAAGGAATGTATGGCCACACTTAAATAATGTTGTGTGACGAAAGAGTAGATTTTATTACTTAGTAAATTAAAAGAAAACAAAACTATTAAGTATATATTATGTGTGGCTAAATGTGAGCAATGGCCACGCTTTTTACTTAGTTATGTGGCTAAAAGCTAGTACATATGGCCACTGTTATTAGGTTGTGTGACTAAATATTAGATGACTAATGGTCACGGTAGGTTGTGAGTGACAAAAATCTATTACCTATGGCCACATATATTAACCGTGACTAAATGGTAGGTTGTGAGTGACAAAAATCTATTTTATGGTCACGGTAATATTAAACGCGTGGCGAAAAAGAGAAGATTTGTGTTTATATGTTTATCATTTTTTATTATCTTGTGATATGGCTACTCATATTAAACATTGGTTGCGTGACAAATTATGACAAATGGTCACGGTATATTAATTTTAGGTGGCTAAAAGAAGACAAACAGTCGACGGCGCTTGTAATCATGATTATTTCATTTACTTTATCGGTCTAATCTCCATCTACCACGCCCCTCGATTATCGATATATACTTATCTCTGTATCAGTTTTCATCATCATCTCCACCATGCCCCTTTTCTCCCAGTCTCTCTCTCTCTCTGTTTTTCGTCCATCATCGCCGGAAAAAAATGTGGAATTGGTGTCATCCGTATATGGAAGACGGTAAGTTATCATCTTCACCACTGAAGTTCGATTGAAATTTTCGTCTCAGATTTGGTAATTTTTTCTTATGCAGGGAAAGATTGTACTCTGTATCTCCTGGGAGCAGATTTTAAGTTATTGTGGAAACCATGGAGACGAGAAGTCTCTAATGGTTCATACAAATGCTTTACTGAGAGCAGATTTTAAGTTATTATATAATTTTATAACAATCAGCAGTAAGGGCCCATATGAGGTTTGCATGCCCTGTTTGTTGCAACCCTAAACTTGAACAAGGTAGTTGATCTCACTACCCTCCTTTCTTTCTTTTACTCATTCCTTGATTAATTTATAATGTGCTTGATAAATTATGATTTATTATTGTTATTAATAATAGATCTAACTTTAGTTGCAACATTGGGTGGTACCAATCACTCAAATGGCCCAGATAACGATGTTGGATTATGGAAGGGGAACGATGTAGGAGATGTAGCAAAAGAGATGCTTCTTCACCATTTTCAGTTCCCTCAGCCCCAGACAATCTGAAAACGAAAATGGCGGACGAAGGCGGTAGGAAATCAGGTACCGTGAAGTGGTTCAACGACACCAAGGGTTTCGGCTTCATAACTCCTGGGAGCAGATTTTAAGTTATTATATAATTTTGTAAAGTCAGCGGCAAGGGCCGGCACATGTTGTGGTTTGCAGCACCTGTATTGTCCAGGTGCTTCTCTCGCTTCTGGCCCCATGAACCTGATTTCTTCCAGCCACTTCTTCACCATTTTCAGTTGATCAGAAGCAAGTGCATGTGAGAAAGCAGCAAGTAGCCGTTATATGATGATTCTCAGACAATCTCTCTAGAGCACCATGTGAGAAGCAAAGAGGGATTTGTCTTCAGCCGCTTCTTTTCCCTTTAAGTTAGTAGTTTTAAAGTTGTAATTTTATAGATCAATGTATTAATGGAATCATACCCCCTTTGGATTATGTGTATGTAATTGTGAGAAAGCAAAGAGGGATTTGTCTTCAGCCGCTTCTTTTCCCTTTTATGTAATGAATTGATTTTTAATTTAATATAATGTATTTTCATCCGTTTCTGTTCATCTTCTCTCAATCCTATTGAAATCTTCTCCCTAGGGTCATAGTCTTCTACATATATATATTAGGTTGTGTGACTAAATATTAGTGTATAGAGAATTGTATTCAACCAGAATGATTTTAATTCACTAGATAATGGGTTTAAATACATGGGAATATCCAATAGACTACGAATAGAAATAACAACTATAGTATATATAGTTCATCCTGAAGAACTCTAGTTTATCCGGTTCATCCTGAAGAACTGTAGTTCATCCTGTTCTATTACTGAATAATTACTCTTGATCCTGAAGAACTCTAGTTCATCCGGTTCTATTCTTCCTGTTCTTCCTGAGGAATTATAGTTCATACGGTTCTGTTCTTGTTAGTTCATACGGTTTTCTTCTTGTTCCAATTTATTGAAGAATTAAAATATAGCCAGTTTATAAATCCTGTCATCCATTATTAGACAATCAAAAATTATAAATTGTAGCAAACAAGGCTTGAACCTTCATACGGTTCTGTTCTTGTTAGTTCATACAGTTTTGTTCTTGTTCCAATTTATTGAAGAATTAAAATCTAGCCAGTTTATAAATCCTGTCATCCACTATTAGACAATCAAAAATTATAAATTGTAGCAAACAAGGCTTGAACCTGGGTCAGTCAAAAGAAAGGAACTCACTACAAGATTAAGAAGAACCATTGAGACAGAAGTGTTAATTGGTTATATTTTAACCAGAACTTATTTAATTACTCCCATCACATAAGAAATAATTGATAAACAAAATTTGCGTTGCTAAAGGTAATAAATAGACACGGTAAAAACAGGATTTGCGTGGTAAAGGTAATAAATATACACGGTTATCTTGGCCTGACCTTTCCACTTCTTCCCACCATAGCTGGTAGCGTGCCCTGTCTGCCTTTAAATTTCCACTTTTTCACCACCAAAATCTTCTGTACGAACGTATTTCCTGATCAACAAGAAAAAAAACTTCGATCGATCAATGGCTGCCTTCGGTAAACAATGGAGGATTAGGGGTGTTAATGAACCAGCACCCTACTACGGCAAGTCTCCCCGTAAGTGTATTTTCACTCAACAATGGCTGTACGTTTTTATTTTTAGGGTTTTATGTTTTTTAGTTACTTACTCTCTTCTCTGCATTTGGGTTTTTTACAGGTGGTCGGAGGTTCACCCTAAAGGTCCATCACTGTGGCGATTTCCACCGGAATGCCGCCGGCCACGAAGTGTGGAAGGGAAAGGTAGATTATGTAGACTATGTCGACATTCGCAAATTTGATTGTAATGATCTGGATCAAATGGTGCAATACCTAAACCACACATCGGTTGGGTATTTCCTCATTTACTGGAGGATCCCGCATCTGTCCATCAAATACGGGCTTCAGTACGCTGATTTCATCACTCCCGAAATTGTAAGGGATATGAAAATTCATCTCCAGGGACCAGAGGGGGAGAGAGAGCTGGATGTGTTTTTAATCCGGAACAGGGATTCCACCTACAGAACCTCCGAGTTGGGACCGAGAAAACCCCCTGGTCAAAAGCTGTTTCCTGATGACAGCAGCAGCAGCAGCAGCAGCTTCTTGGATGATGAAGACTATATGTCGGATGCTAGGTCTTAGCTAGTTAGATAGATTTTTGTATAGGATCTGATGAAAATCTTTGTATAAAGATCAATATATATATATATATATATATATATATATATGAAAGTTTTTGTAAGCTCTTCCTCATGTTTTGTTTTGGTTAACACCATTAATTATATATACAGATTTTATCTCAATCATTTAAGTTGATTTTATTCTAAATTTGATTGTTGCAAGTAGATTTTACAGTCAACTGATGTGATTTTATCCAATTTAGAAGTAAGATTTATCCTGTTTATAAATCATCTCATCCAACCATATCAAAATGCCAACATATACTAACATAACATATGAATATATACTTCATGTAAGATCACAGTTATGAGTAAAATGGATTCTGCTATAATTCATTGAAAATGTGTATGTATTTATAATAGAAGAAAACTGGTTAACCATCCTGAAGAACTTTAGAACTCTAGTTTATCCGGTTCATCCTTAAGAACTCTAGTTCATCTTCTCTCAATCCTCATGAACTCTTCTTCCTGAAGAATTGTAGTTCATCCGGTTTTCTCTTCTTCCAATTTACTTAAGAAGTAAAATTTATCATGTTTATATATCATCTCATCCCACCATATCAAAATGCCAACATATACTACACTAACATAGCATATGAATATATCCTTCATGTAAGATCACAGTTAATTATGAGTGAAATGGAGGTCTGCTATGATTCATTGAAAATGTGTATGTTATTAATTATAGATGAAAAGTGTATGAATAAAACTGTAACAACTATCATGTTAACATACAAACTGGAACAACTTATGCAATTGTACACAAATACAGGGATCAACTCTTCTTCCAGCCAAGTTCATCCGGTTCCCATCTTGTTCTCCTCTTCAATAGCCTGTAACCGAAATTTGGCCTTGTGAAATAGGAGACTTTCATGAAGGGTCCGTGTCATTATTCTGCTCTCAGTATCACCAATCCTGACAATATCTCGTATCTCATCTTTAGAAAGCCCATTTAGAGCATCCTGTAAGCTTCTAATTGTCTCACCTTCACTGGTGAAAATGTGATACATGTTTGTTTCTTTCTTATACTCCCAGTTGGTCACCCTTTTTCTCTTAATAAAAACCTGATGAAGCCTGTTACTTGTCATTATTAAATGGATTCGGTCTTTGTCATCCTGGCTCCATTCTGGATCTGGAACTGTACTATGCGTTGTGAATGACCCATCAGCTCTATAGACTACCAAATTTCCATCGTTATCAACTTCAAGTGTCGAAACAGGATTGTCAATGCTGCGTTGTGTGGCTTCGTCTACTTCCCCGTATAACTCATCCAAATACATCCTTATCCTCAGCATTAAGGATTCCTCTTGTGAACACGCGCCCTTCATATCACCACGTGACTGTCTAACATCACCCAACTCATGGTCAGTGAGGTTGTACATAGCTTCTTCAGCTGTAAACTTTAGTACCTCACATGAACTGGTTGTGAACAGGTATACTTTCGCTTCATCATCATACCTCCAGGAGATGATTCTTCTCCTTTTAGCATGGACATCTCTGTATTCATCCTCCTCATTGATCACTTTTCCTTTTCCCTTCCTAGCCACTGACTTCATTCTCTTGGTGGGTGGTTTTTCTGGTGACTTGGGTGGAGATGAGGGTTTTCGGGGTTTGTTTAGGTGAGGATGTGGTACAATGGGTGTGAAGTTATCTGCTCTAAACTTTGGTGGAATAGGCTTTAATTTTACAGGTTTAGGATTTTTTTCTGGTCTACTAGTTCTAGCAGCAGGGTTTCTTCTGGGTTGCTGTGAGGCTAGAGTTCTATTCAGACCAGAAAATGCACCTGGTAATGAGGGAGCGGTCGGTTGTGAGGCTGTGGTGGAGGGTTGAGATGATGAGAGATGAGGATCAGAGACAGTGTCAAACATTTCCTTGATAATGTTGATCCTTGGCGGCTTTTTTTGCTGAGTAGTTTGCACAGGAGCTTTACTCTTCTTTTCTTTGAGGTAGCTGAGACCTTCAGGATGTAAGGAGTCAAACAGAGCATGCATACCTAGTGGCCTTTTCACACCAGTAACTCTTTCCTTTTCAATTTGGCTCTTCCTGATAGCATCATAGTCGTTTCTCAGCCTTGGCAATCTGCAAGAGTTGATTATTTTTGGGTCCCTCGCCAAGATTTCCTTGAAGTACCATTTATGAATCAGCAAGTCATCCTCCTCAGATAGAGTTTGATATCTAGTACCTTGCTTCTCTTGTTGATCCTGTTCTAAAGAGCTATCAACAAATCTCTTTACATTCATCTCATTGGCTTGATCAGCTCTGATGACTAGGATCATGTACATCCATCTGATCAAGTCATCACCGTTCATTTCATCAACCCATGCATCAGTAAAGCATTCCTTGCTTCTGAGCATCACACTGAACTGACATAGGAAAATTTTGTTATCTTCACATCTCTTCATCCGAATCATCCTATACTCATTACATAAGAGCTTTCTGTACATCTCAACTCTGTCTGAAAGACCTTTCTCTTCGGCTTTGGCAATTCTTTCTTCTATGTACAGATCAGATCTTCTCCTTGCTGCATTGATGAAGGACATTAGGTCTGCATTGTTGATGACATACTCATAAATACCTTCTTCTATGAGTAGTCGTTTCTGTTCTTCAAACTCTGCAATTTCCTTTTGTTCTTGGAACTTCTTTCGTATCTCAGCATTCTCCTTTTCATACTGATCCAACAGAGCCTTTGTAACAGGGTCCATGTCTTCTCTCTGACCTCCTGTGCTCAGATTATCATCATCCTCCATGTCAGTGAAACCAGAGATACTTCTCTCATCAAGAGAATCATCATCAGCAGGTTTTGGAGACTCATGAAGTGGAGTTGCAGCATTGGGACTGGCTTCCGAGATAACTTGCTCAGGAATTTCCTCAGCAGTGATTGGCTTTAAAACAGGAATGATGGGCAGAGATGGAGCACTAGGCTTTAAAAGAGGAATGGTGGGCAGAGATGGAGCACTCCTAAACCAAGTGCAGTTAAGAGTATTCCTAATCATCATTTTTCTCATGAAAGATAGAGCTTCAGGAGCTATATCCACATTTGTGGTTTGCAGATCACTCATCACGCTTGTGATAATCTGATTATCAGCAGTCACTTGCACCTGATGAAGTTGTTCAACCGGATCAACTAGTTCAACCTGATCAACATGGCCTTCTTCCTCCGGATGAAGTTGTTCAACCGGATCAACTAGTTCAACCTGATCAACATGGCATTCTTCCTCCGGATGAAGTTGTTCAACCGGATCAACCTGTTCAACCGGATCAACATGGCCTTCTTCCTCCGGATGAAGTTGTTCAACCGGATCAACATGGCCTTCTTCCTCCGGATGAAGTTGTTCCACCGGATCAACTTGTTCAACTTCATCAACATCTGAGGAAGACACCCTGTGCAAGATCCTATTTTGAATTAAATCTAGTTTTGCATGTGAATTTCATTTCAACGTATGCATGGTTGACAACCTTACCTATCAGTGGCTTTCACAGATTGTCCTGCCTTCAACCGTTCAATTTCTTCTCCTTGAGCTCTCACAATTGCACGGAGAGCTGCCAATTCATTTTCAAGTTTTGTACATCGAACCGTCAATTCAATATGTGTCATGCTGCTCTCAACTAGTGTGTTGCCAGTATCTTTGAGCAAAGAAGAGCAAACAAGCCGACCTTGTTCATGCTCAGCACCCATGGTTTCTTGGCACCTGGGATTCCTGTTGTCAATCAAAGGTTCCTGAATAGGTTCCCTGACAGAAACAGTTGCCGTGGATTGGGTCTTAATGATGTTGGCACTGTCCTCAGGGTCCAGTGGGACTTCATGAGTAGTGTCAGCCCTTTCCACCTGACTTGCTTCATCACTACTGCAAGTCACCTTATCACCAGAATGTCGGTTGGGTGATTGAACCAAGTCCAACAGTATATTCCCTGCAATAAGGGTTGGGGAATCTACTTCACGTGGCCTAGGTGATATACCACCCTCATTCTGAGGTAGTCCTGTGGAGGGTCTAGGTAAAGGAGACCTAGTCCTCTTCCTTCTGGGTGATTGTGGAGTGCGTGTGGTATTTTTGGGTGTGGTTTTTGATGTGGACATCCTCTTCCTTTTGGTGGGAATGGTGGGAATTTGTATATCAGTGGAAGAGGATGGTCGGTCTGGTGTGGGCTCAACACTTGTTGGTGTAACAATGTTGTCACCAGGAGCAGTTTGCTCAGGAGCAGTCCTGGCCTTAGGAATAGGGTGTGATGTGTCTTTACCAAGGAAAACAGTTTTGTTCACTTGCATGTTAGAAAATGTTTTACTTGTAAAAGATTTTAGTTCAAGATGTTGATCAGAGATTTGCAGATTTGGAAATTCACAATTGAGAATGTGTTGGATGAATCTGGGGTACATGTAAAAGATCCTTTTAGGTTTTAGATTTTCCAGCATTCCATCAAATATCATTTTTGAAAAGTTAAAATTGAGGCCATTTACCAATCCATGAAAAGCGGATGATTGAGGTGCAGCAAGTTCATCCCACGCAGTTTTCTTGTGAGACAGGCAGTGGAGAATGGTATGAGCAAGATATCGCCAAACATAGGGTAGTTGTCCCTTTTTGATGGTCCCACAAGTTAAGTCACCCCCATACCCAATTGCTTCGTACGTCTTCAAGTACAATTCAGACTTGTAATCAGGATCACCTCCTGCATCATTGACTTTCAGATGCTTCCGTATCATTTCTTCAGTCAAACTAATCTCATTCCCATTGACTCTAGAGTCAATTTTACCAACCCCGTTGCTATCAACAGATTTTTTGGCTGAGTCCCAAAATTCAGCAATTCTCTGCTTGCATATTACAGGATTCACAGTTAAAGCAAAATGAGTGTTGGATTTCTCGAGGAAATCGTTCATTTCATCAAATAGCTTTGACTTATCAGACTTCTCGAAGTACGCTACAACATTGTGTTCGGCGAATAACAGTTGAGTAGCCTTTGATGCAGCCTTTCGATTCGATTTGGGTGACATTTGGTAGAAATTAGAGAGTAAGGTTTAGGTTTAAATCGCCAATTAGAAACCTGGAGAGAAAATAGAGGGTAACTGTTTTTCGAAAATGCAGTTTTACACTAACGGCAGTTCTTCTGGATCACAATGAACCCTAAGAGTTGATACAGAGGAAGTTATTGAAGTTTGCCCATTTAGTTGAAGTTATTTAAGTTTAGAAATTTTAAAAGATTTGAAGTTTCATTACATTAATTAGAAATTTAAATTTTATTAAATGTAAGGTTCAATTTTATATTTATAAAGTTGAAATAATATATTGAATTTATTTTAAAATTTATATATTAATTTAATCTAGTGTTGACATGTGGACATGATGATGTGGAGGCCCTAGAAAAAGGCCATGTGGCAATCATTTTATTTCTTTATTAGGATTAAAGATTTATTTTAATTGAATCCACATCAATTAGGGTCGATTAAGACCGATGAGGACAAATGAAGATAAAGTAGGACCAATTAGGACCAACGAAGCCACGAGGCCCAATTAGGGTAAATTGGGGTCAATTTGGGTCAATGAGGATCAATTAGGGTCACTGATGAAGACCAGTTATAACTAATTAACGAGGGTCGATTTTGCTCAATGTCGACCCCTTATGAGGACCAAATATCACCAATTAGGGTCTATTAGGCCGATTGAGGGCCAAATTACGCTCAATGAGGACCAGTAGACTGAATTAAGGTCGACCATGGTCATTTATGACAAATGAGTACCAATGAGGGCCAGTGAACACTCAGTTAGGATGAATTAGGGCCAATGAAGGTCAATTATAGTCTATTCGGCTCGGTTAGGTTCAATGAAGATCACTTACGGTCAATTACGATCAATTAGGCTCATTTAGGACCAATTATAATAAATTAAGGTCAATTGGGCCTAATTGACTCAAATTTGTTGTACTACAATGTAAATGGTAAACGATAAGTGTAGTAGGTCCTTATTGAGGTTAACTGACACTAATTGGTCCTTATTGGTCCATGTTGTTCAAATTGCTCCTCATTAACCCGAATTGAGCCATATTTGTACTTATTCTGTCTAATTGGCCCTCATCGGGCCTAACTGGCCCTAATAAGTCATAATTCATCCTTATTGGTCCTAATTGGTCCTCATTGACCCTAATTGAACCTAATTGGTCTTAATCGACGATCACTAACCCTGATTTACCCTTATTGGTATCATTGGTCCTCATTTTAACTAATTGGCCCCAATTAGTCCTAATTGGTCATACTTGATTATCAATCCTCATTAGTCACTTCCTTCATGCTCCGTCCTTATCGGTCCTATGAGCATAATCGACCTTCTCATTGAACTGGTCCTAATTCGTATTCATTGACCATATTAATTGACCATAACTGGTCTTCACTAAATTATCTTTATAAATGACGCTAATTGTCAGTATTTAGTCCTCATTGAGTCTAGTTGGTCCTAATTGCTCCTCAACATCCTAATTGGACGTCGTTTAATATTTTTGGAAACAAAATTATTATACATGAGAAATTCACAACATGGCGGTACGTCTTTTGGTATTTTTATTCTGAATTGCATAGTAATTTATCATTTTCATTTTTGAGTTGTGTTTTAGTAATGTATCCGTTTTTTGTAGTTGCGTTATCACGGCCACAAGGCACGTGTTATTAAAATCTTGTTTATTATATCTAAAATAAAATAATAAAGTTAATATATATTAAAACATAATTTTGTTAATTAGGGCTTTTAACTCCGATCGTCATCCAGATCTGCTTAAAGATCACAGTTATGAATTTCATCTTCAAGAAGAACCCGCTGGAAGAGCCACGTGGAGACATTTAATTAATTAATTAATTATGTTTATGTTTAATTTTAGGTTTAATTATGTTTAATATACATATTGTTTATATTAATTTTGGGTTTTTTTATCAGTTTGAACAATTCCCCCCCTTTTAGTTAAAAATTTTCACCAAAAAATTTGAATTTCCCACCATTAGTTCAAACTACACCCAAAATTTCGAACTAAATTTACTTATTATCGATTCCCTCTCACTTTATCAGAAAATTTCCAATTAAAAACCTCCAGCGAATAACTAGGTCTTCTTTCTCATCCATATTATTCACATCTTCCATGGAGCTTCAACAACGAATAGCTTCAACAGCCAGCGCTAGCGATTCTTCAGAAGTGGGATGTGATTTGGGAGACCATTCAGTCCAGAAAACGGTAATTGTCAAGTTATTCCGTTTCATTACTTACAATCTGTTTTCATAAAATTGTTTCTTTTGTTTATTATTGATACACGTTTAACTTGGGATCCCTGAATTTGTGTACAGTTACAGTTACAGATCGATAAAATTTCGTTTCATACAGAATTGATTAGGAAGGGGTATATATTGCAGATATCCTCTCCATTCATTTCAACCCATTCATTTTATGCTAAATTAGTTATTTACCTTCTTAAATGACTGGGGGAGCATGCTAAATTAGTTATTTTTATGCTAGGAATGTTGAGGTCAAGCATATGCACATGTTTGTAGATTCATGTTACTGGTGAACCTCCTTTCTTCTTTATGTACACTGCTAGAAATGGTGAACTGTTTGTTTAATAATATCCACTGAAGACATGATGTGTTCTGCTCTTCCCTTTGGATGTCTTAAATTTGGGTATAACATATCAAATAATTAGTCAGTAGGGTCTTTATGTGATGTATTAATAACTAAGAACTAATTTACGTTACTCTGGTCATTAATTACTAGCTAGGAAATGATCCTAGAGGACATATATAGGAATGTTTCCAACATTTTTTGTAGGTTCATGTTAGAGGGGTACAAAATAAAGAAATTTTAGTTTAAATCCCCTGTAGAAGAATAGAAGAATGTTGATGTCATGCATCTGCTACTCTGCTAGAAATGGTGAACTGTTTGTTTATATCCACTGAAGACATGATGTGTTCCACTCTTCCCTTTAGATGTCTTTAATTTGTGTATAACATATCAAATAATCAATCAATAGGGTCTTTATGTGATATATTAATAATTAAGAACTAACTAAGAGATAATGAATCAACAGGGTCTGCATGCTTTCCTATTTATGTACTTTGTTAAAAAGTATCTAACTACATTCTGTTAATTGTACAAAATTCAAGGATCGATCCAACAACACTGATGGTCAATTGGAAAAACTTGAGTTCGAACTTAAAGATGAGAGACTTCTTAGGGATGAAAAAAATGAACAGATTAAGGCCCTCTTCTTGAAGATTCAAGAATCAGAGAAAAAACTTGATCTACTTATAGCTCATCTATCTGCAATTGGACCACCGTTACCACACAAACTTAATGCTCCGGCATCTACAGAGGTGAATTCTTTACATCACAACTTAATTAATCATACTCTTGTTCATGAAGAACACAATCCGGATGAACTCTTGTTCCTGAAGAACACAAATAGATGCAAGTTCCTGGTACATAAGAATATATACTTCATGTAAGAACAAAGATATGAGTTAAATGGGGCCCTGCTATTATTCATTGAAAATGTATGTTAATATGAAAAAATAGAGTATATACATAATCTGTATGAATAAAACTGGAACAACTTATGTTAGATTAAAAAAACAGAATAAATACTTTCATGATAGGTCTGCGTCATTATTCTGGTCTAACTTTTTACCATTTCAAAAACATTGTTCTAGGAAAATTCTAAGGAGATTTTTGTTGGATCTAGCCACAACACTAATCATGCTGACATACACACAACGGTTAGTATTTGTCAAACTCATTATAGGTTTGATTGCTCATTTACTAGTAATTAATTGAACTGTAGGGCGTGAAATCGGTGGTCGATCAACCTCGTCTGAAGCGGTTGAAAAGAAAAAGGTAAATATTTGCCAGTCAAGTTTCATTCCGTTCTATATTTTCACAGTAATCTGTTTGGTAATGTCATGTAGTCCCATTTTAAATGTTATTTGGTACCTCAAACACTTGGGCCAGCTAGGGATTGTTGGAACAAATGGTGAGATGTGTAGCTGTCACACCCCCAATTTCCACTAACGGAGTATAACCGTGTGGGGCGTGATCCAGACCAGGATCCAAGTCTTTAGTTACCACCAAGCCATATATAAAGGGGTAAACTGGTCGTGTATTACATTAAAGAAATCAGAGTTTACATTTCACAAAATCAGCGGAAGCATTAAAAGTTTACAAGGTTGTTGTCTAGTAAAAGTGAATTTCTAAATCATCTGAAATACAATTTCCAATGGGTTTTTACAAAGGGTAAGTATTGCCAACGCCCGTGCCATCCATGATCCTTCGAGTAACCTGAAAAGAATTCAACAATCAAGTGTCAGCCAAGGCTGGTGAGTTCACTAAAACGGTCTACCCGTCACAAGTAGACCTAATGTTTATGAATAAAGACAGGTAAAACACAATCAATATCATAAGACCAGTAAATTCCATATCGTAGGTAGCTAGCCTATAGTTATGTACACCTGAATTGTTCGTAACCGAAGCTGACAATGTTTTGATAGGGAATTCCTATGAACCTTGCCTTCCCGTGTCTTGAAGGATCACGGAGGGTAGGCTAACATTGGTCTCAGTCCGACCGCCAGTCGGGAGGGTGCATCCCGTGCACCGCTGAGCGGGGGTGTCAATCCCCAGTAGTACTACTCAATATTACCTCGCTACTGTATATTAACGGCTCGAATGTAAGGACTTTTTAATAAATAAGTTCAATTCAGTGTCACATATGATATTATGCCGGAAATTTACCCAGTAAGAAAACCTTACCGTTTGGGTCACCATCCTTACCGGATCTAACCACTTGCGCGTTATCGTCCCTGAACGGACACAACAATAATGTAAATGAACTCACCTTGGGTTGCTCGGCTTACTCTTCAATAAATCCGATTATGATTGCTAACGAGGACCTAATAATCACATTAAGGTCTTAGGTGTAAGGTTGTGTTTAAAACTACTAGCACGTTGGAAAACACGACACGACATAACGACACACGACACCGTTGGTTGATCATACACAAGGGTTTATCTACATCAGAAGTTAAAGCATGTATCATCATAGTATAAAGCATACAAGTCATGGCATATCATTCAAGTAAATTGCACAAGTTTGGATTCTGGTCACAATTTCGCCAGCAGTTTCGCTAGGCAGTTTCGCCGGGTGCACGGGCAGCACTTTCGCTAGGCAATACCCGACGACACAGTTTCGCTAGGCTAGTTTCGCTCGAAACTGTTGGCACAGTTTCGCTAGCTTAGTTTCGCCCGAAACTGGTTTGAACTTTCGTTCAGGGAATTTCGCTCGGTAGGTTCGCTCGAGCTGGTCTGGTTGGTTTACCCGGCGACACTACAGTTTCGCTACATAGTGTCGCTGGATGAAGATATACATAGTTTCGCTACTTAATTTCGCCTGATGAAGGCACAGTTTCGCTAGTCGCTAAAAAAACCCGTAAATTTGACTAAAAACCTTTCTAACAGCTTCAGTATCACATGCAAATCGATATCTAGCACACCTAATCGTTTACCAACATCATGTGAGCAATTTTAACACCTAAAACATGGTTTCTAGTCATCAATTTACCAAGAATGCATTTTCACATAAGTAGCCTAATCTAGCATAGATCTTCATACTGGCATGTCAAGATACAGAATTTATATTATGTCTAGCATCCCTAAGCATCATAGCAGTAGCAGAAGTCATTGCATGTGGATTTTAAGCATACATTTTAGCTAAACATACAAGAAATGCATAAAGGGGGTTTATGTGACTCACGGTTGATCTCTAATGCTCGAATGGATGGAAACTTGGGGCTGGAATCACTGTGGTTCGAGCTGTTTCCTTGCTGGCCGGAGATCTCGAGAGAGGGAGAGTGCAGAAGTGTGTGTGTTTGTGAGGAATGAGCAAAAATGAGAAGGTTGGCTTGGGTTTTCTATATATCAGGTCCTAGTTTCGCTGGCAGTGTCGCTGGCTGTTTCGCTGGCAGTTTCGCTAGCCACGCGAAACTGATCATGCATTAGCTACCGGGCGAAACTGTAATTTCGCTCGATAGTTTCGCTGGCCACCAGAAAGGGCCAATTTTCATTCTAAGTAAGATGAACACGATTTCTCGATAAATCACATAATTGCACAATTAATTAAATAAGCATGTTGCATTACTTCATACCGTGGTAATAAGTA